>JARHVA010000132.1:2275000-2317500 GCA_037957365.1 Torreya grandis
AGAGGATTCATTTGTGAGACTAAAAGGCATTACAAAAAATCATAATGGCTTTCATGATTTATGAAACATATCATATGGATATCCTCATGTTTGATCTATATTTTATTGTAACCAAAATGAAGATCTAGTTTGGTAATGTAGATAATACCATGTAACTCATCCAACAAATCATCACCTACTGGGATAGGGAACTTATCTTTAAAGGTACATTTTTATATTTTTTTATAATTTAAGAACATCCTCCAAGTATCATACTTACTACAAACCATGACCATTGGGGATGAGTATGCACTTTGCCTATGTCTAGTGGTACTATCCTCCAACATCTCTTATACCATATTTTCAATCTCACTCTTCTAGGTGTATGGATATCTATATGGTCTAATGTTTTGTGTTTGAATACCAAGGAGAATTTAAAGGGCATGATCATCATATCTTATTAGTAGTATTAATTTAAGCATTGATTAAAAATTAGTTGAGTGGTCATCAATAATCCTCTATAGATGATGATGGGTAGATATATTTTTTGGTTAAACATATATAGAACACGACCATGTAACAAATTCTTTAGCTTCTTTTTGAGTAATATTTTGCATTTGATGATAAATAACCAACTATTGAGATCTTTCCCATAGTTCTTGTAGTTCAAATCTCCTGCCTTTAGAATGGCGTGCATGAAGAGTTCTTGTAAATTCATCTCTATCATACCCAAGGTTGTGAGCCATTAGAATCTTAAAATAATATCTACTTTGCACATGGGAATAGGAAACAAATGGCAATAAATATTTTAGTCTCCCATTGCTAATTTTATATTATGATATTTCCTTGAGTAGTGAATTATGTCCTTATCTATGATCATGACCTAAAATTCTGAGGTTGGGTAAATAAAATAATTTAGGTGTGTCACCATCTTATTATTGATGAAATTATGTGTACTACCTAGGTGAATCAACACATTCACCTTTTGTTTCTTGAGGTAACCCAAAAATTTGAGGGTTTATGGAATGCTAATACCCAGAAGTGCATGTAATAAAATAGTTATTTTAGACTCTTTAGATTTTAATTCATGCACTTATTCTTCTTCACCAGATGCTTCATCATTGTCTTCTTCTTCATTATCCCCTTCAATGTATAATAGTTTATTTTCAACACATTTATGATATTTGATTGAACTATCATAATTGAAACCTAACACTTTTATTTTTTTTTCTTCAATTTGGTTAGGAGTCAATCTTTTAGGCAAAGAAAATTATTGTGCAAGACCCATGCAATCTTTGTTATTAGTGAAATCCCTTAATTTGACTAGATCTCTTTCCTCTAATTGGCATGAAAATATCATGGATTCAAATACAAAACTTGGATTAAGAATATACACATCTAGTAGGATTATACCCTTGATACCACCCTAAAATATATCATTTATGTTGTTATCATAGATGTCATTCATGCATAAGGATAAGTTCTAGAATTATTCACTATAATCCTTGGCTATATTTATTTTTCATAGCTTTGGTAACTGACTAATGTAATTATTTATTACACTATAATAGTGCATCTATATCACATTTTTGAACATTTACCAAGTAATAGTAAGACACTTATTTTTATTCTAGGTGTAAATCCACCTATACCAAATGAAATGCTTTAGATCTAGATATAAGGGTATCATTACCATATTGTGTCTACTTGAGATCTGATGTACATCAAAAAATTATCTATTTGGTTGATCCAAGTGATTTAAACTTTCCCATTTTACTTTTACATTTATATTTTTGGAGTCATCTTTATCAAATGTGGTGTATTTGGATTTGGATTATGTTGACTAGAATATCCACCCTAGTTGGGTTATGTAGTAATTTGACCCAAAGATCCACCTTGATTGTGATAATTAGTAGTGATATGAAGCTATTTTTTGGAATGCCAATGAACATTCAAATTTATAATTAGTTTTTCCATGAGATCATCTAACCACTAATTGATCTAGTCTACTTTACTTGTCATCTGAAACTATATGCCACAAATATCATACTCAATATGTCTCACCTTATGATCCACCAAAAAAAACCCTAGAGAAGAAGATCCATCAATTTATTTTCTTAATCCATCTCCCCTTTGTTAGTATTTTTACTTGGAGTTTCAAAATTATGTTTTTACCCCTAGTTTTTGGTCTTGCCATAATAAGACTGGAGAATGTTAATATTTATTTTTAACTTTGACTTGACTTTGACCAAGTGATTTTTCAATGATTTCGACATCTTATAAAACAAACTAATAATGAAATTGCACTATATTTCTTTAATATTTTTAAAAATGTAAGTGTTGATATTTTTGTTCTATAAATATTATAACAATAAGTACCCTAAGGGAGACCCCCTAATTTTTTTAGAAAATACCTTGAAATTACCTAATACTCACTTTCCCTTTTTATTATAAAATCCATAACTTTAGATGCAATTTGTAATTTGTAAAATTGAAAATTGTTTCTCAAGCTCAACCTCCTACAATACACTAAGCTTCTAATCTAGTGGAATTTGAAACTTTGGATGAAACTTATAATTTGCAAAATTACAAAGTGCAACCCAATTTTTGAATCCTACAAATCATTAATCAATGGAATCTGGAACCCCATTTGCAATTTGCAATTTTGAAAAATTTCAAATTTTAAGTTGAGTTTTTGATCCCATAAATAAAAAACCCTCATAAGATATGGAACTCAAAATAGAATTTACAAATTGCATCCTGAGTTCTGCCTCCTAAATAAAAGTTCACTTGGAATTTGAAACTAGGAGAGTAATTTGCAATTTGTAAAATTACAAGTTGTAATCCAGGTTTAAGATCCTACCAAAACCTAAGCCATAGAATCTAAAACTTTAGATGTAATTTAAAATTTTTCAAAATTGTAAATTTCACATCAAATTTTTCCTTCCCATCTCTAAACAAGTCAACCTCCTATGGAATTTAGAAGTCAACATGAAATTTACAAGTTGTAAAATTGCATGTGGACTCTGGATTTCCATGACCAACCATTATGGCCAAATTAATTACAATGTTTTTATATAAATAATGCATTTTATGGATTTTTTAATTCATTATTACAATCTTTAATTATAGTTCAAGATCTAAAAAATACCTATATGCCATGACCATGCCTCAATCCATACATCTAAACCATGTTTGGAAGTGATGCCACATCATCTTCACCCTTACATGATATTCCGAAAACATCCTTATGATTTTTTTCCATTAATTCCTATAATTTAAAGATTTTGAGTTCTTTCTATTTATACAAGAGTAGTCTTAAAATTATATAGGGTTTTATTATGTCATTTGGTCATAGGGGTTTCATGTCATTATTGTGGTTGTGTTATCTTTGTTTTCTAATGTTTATAGTATAACTTAGATATAGCGTTTTCTAGGTTTTTAATCTTTCCAAAAAAATTATTGTGAAAATCCTAAGGTTTCTTACCAGAGTTTTCATAGCCAAAAATTAGGGTTTACATATTCAAGCTAGGTGAACATACCCAAAATATTCTCAATGCCAGGAAAATATTCCATATGAGATCCTCCAACTTCATACGGACAATGGAACTAAAATTTACACCTCCCACCTACATGGGTTATATTATTATTCCAAGCACTTAGAATTCTTGCAAATTTTTAGGTCCTTGTGGATAGTGGACTTGCTCCAAACACTTCCTATTCTTATAGGATACATACCTACAAATAACAACTCCCAACCCCATGGATATTAGACTTACTCCAAGCACCTAAAATTTCCACTAAGGTTTAATCTACTCAAAAAACTTCTTATTTTTTTAGATCTCTCTCCTACTTAAAACACTTACTAATTCTACCAGACTTTTTACCTGCACAAAGCACCTTCAATCTCCACCAAAGATTATACCTACTTCAAACACTTTTAAATCCTACTAGATCTTGTAGTTGGTTTTCCATAAACATTCTATACACATTCCATGTCTCTTAAGGAGATGAATTTCAAATCAAAAGGCCATAGGGTGAATCTCAACTTATATTCCAATAATATAGAGATAACTGATACAGACCTAGGTCACATTAACCTAGGGGACTTCTAGACCCAATTAATGTAGAGTTTAAGAATGATATTTATGACTCTATACTTCCATAGGTATAATCCTTTCCATAGATGGTCTAAATCCATAAGTTGGTGCTTATACTAGCCCAACATTATGATCCTCATAGATGAGAGGTTGTGAATGATAAGGGAAATTTTTTTGAATCTAGACCTCAACCTTATTAATGCAATGTTTATTATCCTAGAGTTTTAGAACTATCTAAAAATTAATATAGAGACATACCAATAATTCTTTCAAGATAATAGAGATGGATGTCAAAAAATTATTAACAAATAATGACTTAAGGCCCCTAAAGTTGCCTTCACTAGATCACAAAAGACATTGTCAAGAATTAACTTCAAAGATGAAGTTGAGGATATTCAAATATTATGGCAAAATATTAAGAGTAGTCTTGATACTAAGAGATTATAGGATTGGATATACATACCAATACATTTGGGTCATCCATCATAATTCCCAATATATCCACTAGGCTTAGCTTATAAGTGATTCTCACCACAAGTAATTGATGGAGGTACAAACAACTTGAAATTTCTTCATGAATTCATAAATTTTACACATTTTATCCAAAGGAATATCTTTCAAAATCCTTAACATAGTACCCAATGAGATAAGCAAAGCATACAACTACAATCCTAACCTCACATTAGAGGATAGAAAATAACATTTTAAAAGAGTTAACGATGCATTCATCTATTACATCATTATCATGTTTGATAAACATCATGGGAGAAAAATATTATCATAAGAAAAAAATATAGATATCACAAAATGGGGCTATTAATTCATTTAATTCCACACTTATTCATATATCATGGCAAGAAGATTTAGTGTATTCCCCTACACACTCCATAAATATGTCAGTGACAAGTGGGCATTGATGGAACTGGTCAGGTAAGTTATGGAGACCCATTAGATTTTATATAGTAAAAATAAGTTAAGAGCTCATTTCCCAAGTACTATTGGTAGATAAACATGCCCCTCTCTCCTCAAAGAAAAGTGGGTCGAGGAAAAAATGTGCTAAATGAACCTAAGAACATTGGAATCTAGAGAATTCTTTAATGTTTATGGAAATACCACTAATACACTGGGAGTTTATACATACTTCCATGTTACATATTTTAAAGATTATTAAGAAGACTTATAGGATGAAGAGAGGTTTAGGATGAAGTACAATTCTATAATGACTTTGCAACAGGTCAAATATTATGATTTAGCACTAGTCCTAGATGACTTGGTGGATGATGAGTCCTTAGTGGACCCAAATGACTATAAGAATATTATCACCCAACCCCTTCCACTAGTAAGGTGGTTAGTTATTGAGTCCTTTTCTTTTATTTTTATAAAATCCCATGTAATCAACAAGATAATCAATTGGCTAGGAAGGAAGGGGGATTAAGTAATAAAGGATATAGTAGGTATAAGAGAGAAGCTATTAAAGCTTAAATAAAAAGGAGTTTCTTCATCAATATAGGGTTCTAGTGGGACAATAGGTGAATAATAAGAAGGTTTAGTGACCTCCTAAAATAAAAATAAGAAAACTAAGGCCAATAAGGGGCAATCAAGTAAAGAGGGGTCAGTAGCAGATCAATTAATTGACATCTAGTTAGAGGACACAACTATAGTAGGAGCTTCCATAACTTCTACCCCAATATCTTATTCTTCACCCTCAAACTATGTACATATTTCCTAAAGCTCCAACACCTCCACCTTGGGCATTTACTCCCCCTGTATCTCATGTTTTCACTCTACCTCTAATCCTACCTTTTTACATGTCATAATAATCCAATTAAAACCAATGCAATTAAGTCAAGTGGACACTTAGGGTCCCCCATTAGTAGATAATCAACTTTCCACTCCACTTTATCTTTCCTAAATTTCACTTCCTCTTTTCATTTCACTCCCCTTTTCCATTCCATCCCCATTGATTTCTAACACCACTCAATAATACATAGCCTTAGACTTAGTCATCTTGAATCAGTCATCTTGGTAAGTACTACATCATCTTCATCCCATTTAATACTAACCTTGAGTGGCCCAACTCATTTAATTTATTCATTTAATGATTTGTCTTTTACCCTTTTACCAGTTCCCAAATTTAAAGTCCCTGTGTCTATTCCCTCAATAGTATCAATTCCATCTTCCACACCCTCAATAGGCACAACTTTTCCCATTACCCCCACCTCTTCCACTTCCATAGTTTCCACAACACCTTTAATTAAGGTAGGATAAACACAAGTTCTTGATTCAAATGTGTATTTTCAACCTACTGGTGGAGGTGGAATTCCATAGGCATCTTTTGAGCAATAAATGGCAACATCCACACAAGATTATACAATTATCATAGTACCTACTAGTGAAGTAGCTTCAACTATTGATTCTTAGGTGATAGTGTCCATGTAGCAAGATGATAGCCCTATTTGTCTAGAAAATATAGTGGGCAAGATGTGGAAGCAAATGATTTCCCCTAGTACACTAGACTTTGGCCTCTCAAATATGAAGAAGAAGTCCAAGTATACTCCCTAAGCCTTTTCAAACAATTTGTGTGATGATGAAGGGGAAACATATGTTGATATTATAGACCCCCCATTAGACAAACCAAATGAAGATCTTATTGTAGGGGATTATTAGATTTTAGATATTCACCTTGGATGACCAATAAGGGAGGGTTTAAAATACAATGTTCAATTAGGCATCAACTCCCTCTTTGATAGAATAGATAGTGATAAAGCCACAAAAGATAAATTTAAGAATAAGGTGGATCAGCTCACAATTTCACTTAACAAATTTATATAGCCCAGTAGATCATTAGTACAACTAGAGTTAGCACAACTAGTCAACCAAATTTGAGATCAGGCAATAATAGATGTAGTGATTAAAATTATAAACATGGGAAGAGAAACTAAAGAATGGTTAGAAGAAATAATTTCCAAGTTAAATAATAATATTTCTATGATAATGGACCATTATATAGTTCTTAGAGAAAGAATGACCTATTTAAGAGGATAGGTTAATAATTATAAGGAGAAATACAAATCTTAAATTTATATTATCCTATGTTTATAGTTATGGAATACATAAATATAGACATCCTCCTTACTGAAGGAATAGTAAAAAATGATGCAGAGTACATGGAGTTACATAGAGTATCCTAATTTAAGATAAAGGTATTGATATAGACTACTCATAAAACCAAGGTTACACATGACAAGGCTATTGATATGTTATATGACATCAAATAAATGTTGAGCAAATTGTCATGTAAACCAATATATGATGAGGTTAATATACTCCTATTAGAAGAGGTTCAAAATAAGTTCAAGGAAGTATTGAAACTAAATATTCAAATGATATAGTCTTCACCCTAAGTTCTATCCATTGATATATCAAGTATCAGAATGTATTGGATAAAATGGGTAAAGAAATGTAGGAAATCAAGGCCTTAACATGGGAACTTCTTGACATAGTATAAAATTATGAAGTCACCAACCTCTATTAATTTGGACTAGATGAAGATAGAATACATGAGATAATCAAGGACTTTAACACATATGTTGAAAAGCTATAAGCCGAGAAAGACAAGAAAGCAAATGAGGTTTTTCAAATTGATTAATTTCTTTTTGTTAAAACATTTTCATTAATTGTAATTTCATTATTGCAAAAACATTGTGAATTTAAATATATTATAATTGAAACTATATTTTATAGATCTTTTTTAGAAAGATAAATATGTATTTTACACTTTATATTTTTTGAGAAGTTGGAAACTTTAAAAATCACAATTACAAATTACACTTTTCATTTTGATAGTTATAATTACTAAAAGTGTAAACATACATATTGAAAATTTCAAATTGTATTTTCACAAAGTGACATGACTTATAAGTTATAAAAGTCTCACCTATAATTTTCAAATTAGGGTTTTTCAAAAAGTGACTTGAGTTAATTCTAAGTTATCTTTTGTATAAATGTTGAGTTTCATTTTTTGGGTATTGGCCATTTGCATGAAGAGTAACTTGCAGATACATGAAAAAGAAGAAGAGGCATTACATGAAGATTTTCTTAGTTACATCCATGCCATACCAAGTTGAAGACTGATATCTCTTTCATGATACTTTCCAAACCATTTTACAAAGTCCAAGGATGCCACAAACAAGAGATCATGCCTCTTTTTCCATGATTCCTTCTAATGGGATTTCATGTTTTGTAACTACATATCATATATGGGATATTTTGTATAAATATGGGCATACCATATATCCCAATTTATATTTTTGTTGTTATAACATATTTCTTCATTTTTAATGTATTTTCTACAAGTTATAACCTAGAGAACAAAATAAATTGAAGATTTTACCTCTTGTCTGAGGAATCCTTATGTATGTAAGGTTATTCTAATATTTATGGATATAATCGTTCTTATTTTAGTCACAATAAATTAATTTGTGGTATTTTATACCCTTTTATATAATTTTTTGATAAAAAATAAATGAATCTTGTCTCTTTTTTGGAAAATATAAAATATTACCTTTTATTTTCCCATTTGCATGAGTCATGCTCAAAAAAATTTCAATTTATTTTTTCATTTATTATGTTCATTAAAATAAGCATTAAAATTAACTAAAAATATTTGTTTCAATCACTATTTTTAGTTTTGTAATTTTTATTCACAAACTCTTTTCCAAGTCAAACCCTAGTTTAAGAGTAAAAACACTAAAGGAGCAAAATCTCTATAAAATTGATATTTTATCAGTGGTATCAGATTTATTGAAAAGAAGCTAGCCTTATCTAGATATTAGCCTCAATTCACCAAATTCACATGGATTTGTACATTTTTCCATTATATAATTAGGTATTTACACAATAAGCTACATCATCAAGGAATGGGTGCAAAACCTATGTGATAACAATAATTAAATTAAAAAATAACCTTAAATTTTTTATTGTAGAACAATTTTATAAAAAATAATAAAAAGGTAATAAATCATTTAAAATTTATCCTAAAATCTAAAATATTTTATTATGTATGCTTTATATGATGTTCCAAATATAGAAAAAAAATGTAGAAAAAATCACAATGGTTTGTGAGATATAGTACAAACAAAATTATTTTCCAAAATCAATTATATGATACCACTTATAATGAAATTACTTAATATTTAAATAAATACATCAAAATATAATTTACATATAGTAGAATATATTAACATATTATAATCCACTTCAAGGGGGAAACCTTCACAACCTTACAATAATAATGTAATTTATGAATATGAAGGTTTGAGTTAGCCACACTCATCCCTATGTATAGAAATAAAGGGTAGAGCCACACCCATTCATCCCACCCATAAATATTAATTAATTTAACATAAATTAATAATTAAAAAATGAATGAAATTATAAATGAATATTGAGCCATAGGTTAACCCACATATATCCATATGGATGTTATAGGTTAAGGGCATAACAAAATTTTGATTTTAAAGGTTTGTATTTTTACATAGTTATACCAAATAGGGCCTAAGAAAAATGTAATATAGTCACAAATGATTTGTAATAACCACACGTTATGTTAATTTCAAAAATGAGATGGGTTTTTTTTAACCATCTCCATTCCCCTAGCGAGAGAGGAATGTTAACTAAAACTAGTGATCTCTAACCTAAATGAATTAGTATCTTATTTCATTTTCAGTTCATAACTAAAAAAATTATTATAAACTATTTAGAGAATTCATAATAAATATCTACTATTCCAATGAATAAAAGAGACTATGAGAATAAATACAATATATATGCAAAACCCAATTCATATATCTAAAAGAAAACACCATTGACATAATATTAAAAAAAATCAAAGGAAAATAAGTACTACAAAATAAATAATGAGTAATAAGAGACAATAATACATATGGTATCATTATTGGGATTAAATAAGGTAAACCCTCTAATCTATAGGGAAACATACACCTCTTGTAAGAATTGAAAAACCATTTTGTTTTTATTTCAAATTAGTTACATATAATTTCACTTTTATATTTGACACAATCCTTTTTCATTTACTCTCCCTCTTCCTATAGACACCCACATTTGGCACATTAATTATTTTAAATTACATATATATAAGGATTAAACACTTAAATGACACATTTATCTTATGTTTTCCTCATTTAATTTTTGATTTTATCTAAATTTTTGACTTTTTCCCCTCTTTTTATTTAATTAAAATGGCACAACTAAAAAGAGATATCTCTAAAACCTTTTGATAATTCAAGTTTATGTTGAGTCTAGGTCGGGTTTTAAGAATAATCCTATATCCTAACCTACATCCTGACCCCTTCTTGATAGTTTTGAACCTTGTTATTTTAATATATATTTTGACATGTTTCCCCTTTCTAACAATTTCTTTTGATTCCCCTTTAAGTTATTAACCTTTTGATAATTCATGTTTATGTTGAGTGTAGGTCGGGTTTTAATAAATATCCTATATCCTAACCTACATCCTGACCCCTTCTTGATAGTTTTGAACCTCGTTATTTTAATATATATTTTGACATGTTTCCCCTTTTTAACCATTTATTTTGATTCCCCTTTAAGTTATTTTGGGTCCATTATAAGCACCACTAATATTTTAATTCAAATTCTAATAGTTTATTATAGAAACAAAGTTTTTAGAAGTAATTTAAGATAACCACACTCACATTTCAATAGCTATTAAAAGTTATGCATTCTTTATACTAAATTACTAGAGATTTATATAAAATATTATTACATTTTCATGATTTTTCCAAGGGTAATCTAGGATAAGAAGCATATACATATTCATATCACCATTTCACACACATACATAGGTGGGAAAACTACATTTGATTTTGAGCCCTCTTCATGGCATTGAAAATGTAGTGAAGTACTGTGTATTTCATTAGGGTTTGACCAAGGTTAGTCCAAGTCAAACATACTACCATATCCCCCCATTTGATGTTTTAAGTTCTTGTGTAGGAAGTTAGAATTTTATATTATAAGTACATGCACACATAAAACATGTTGGCATAAGTGGAAAATAACATTGTTGACGCCTCTACATCACCTAGGAAAGTTTTAAAACCTAATATTTAGCAAAGCTCATGATCGAGAAAAAGGGTCAAGATAGATTAGTTTTGACCTTATTCACTTTACTAACCTAGACTCAACATAAACCTCTAGATATATAAAATATCAATATGAATCATCATACACAAAATTAAATTAATTTATTTAACTTTCACATACTAGGGATGTATAAAAATTGAGCTATATTTATATTACCTCTTACATTTGTCATTATACCCATCAAACTTGTTTGTCTAAAATATCATATTCAAATCATATTTTATGATTATTTATAGCAATATATATATATATATATATATATATATATATATATATATATATATATATATATATATATATATAATTAACTCTATTTAATTAAAGGACTATTATTGCATTAATCCAAATTTAGATAAAACACTTCCACATTTCTTAATAACTTGTCAGGTCCTTATGTTATCTTGATTATAAAACATTTCAATTGATTGATTCCTACTCTATCACTTTGGGTTTCTTGTCAAGTTATTACCATAAAAACTCTATTAATTGAACTATCCTTAAAGTTAAGAACATGAGCCCACTAAATTATGAAAGCATGAAACCCATATTAAATAAATAGGTTCATAAGGATCCTAGGGTAAATACCAATTATCAAGAACATATGTGCATGAATGCCTATACATTCCCAAGTTTTCATTCAATATTTCCCACTTAACAACTAAGACTAGTTACACTCCCTAATAATTTAGAGCAAGCCACCCACTAGCTAAGCACCCTTAGTGGTCTTATTGTTTATTCAATCTAATCCAAATCTAAATCTAATCTATGATGAGATCATTTAATCATTTGATCCACTTTTCAAATGATCATCATATCATTTTATCCTTTTTCCAAATAAGACATTTATGCATTTTAACTATTTATCAAATTGATATGGATCAATGTTTGAACCCTCTATCAATTGCATTATCCAAACATTTTAACTAACTATCAAATGATTATAATTTAAAATTTTAATTATCAATCAATTATATAAAATCTATACTTGAACTCTCTATTAAATCTATCAATCTATATAAATAAACATTCAAACTTTCTATCAAATGCATACATTTTAGTATTAATATATTACACGTAGTAAATGAATCACAAATTCAAAGTACCAAATCAAATGGGAGAACCAAATTTACATTCTTATTAAAAATAAACCATTCTATCTGCTTACCTTTCTTTTTTAGTTAGGATATTTATAGTTCAAATTTACTATACTTTCCAACTAAAAGTATCGTAGGCATTCTAGGGTTACATTTAGTCCAATGAAAATATCATTAAAATACACTATGCTTTATAACCATTTTTTATCTTCATACTAATCAATGAAATCACACTCAAATATATTTAAAATTTGATAAAACATAATAATACATAGCTAATGGTAGGCACACTCTTATTATAGTTCAAAGAACATTTAGGTACTTCCTTATACATAAATTTTATAAGCCTATCTTGGCTATACTTTTAAATGAATGTAAAACTCCACTAGGCTTAATCAAATAAAAAGAACTATATTATGCTAAAAAAAATGAAGGAGTATTTATTATACATGTGATTCAAATATTTTTGGAATTACTATAAAACTTGAAGTAGATAAAAGAGCTTAGTATGTAAATCAGGGAATAAAATAATACAGTATAAATAGCCATTCATTTGTATAAATAATTAATTTATTTGTTAAGCCTATAAATAGTAATGAATTATAAAATGTGTATTTACATATAAAATATGATTGATATATACAAGTAGAAGGATAGAAATTGTTGAAGAAGTAGGGTAGAGTGTCATAAATAGAGAACAAGTGTCAAAACCCTCTTCGAATAGTAAAATGATCCTCTTTACTAATAGTGTACTACATTATTAACATTATGTGAAATGTTATTAACTCTATACAAATGAAATAGTGAAATTTGGGTAGACCTTCATTATGTTCTAAGAAGACTATGCCTACATGACTGAGACTTGGACCATTGTATATGCTTCATTTTGATTGATTTCACTATAGAACCCTAGGCTCCATGCTTTTTAGGGTTTTGATTAGTAGAAGTGTAAGAAGATTGGAATTAGTAGGGTAGGTTGGACATGACCTCAACACCTTGTGTGTTGATCATTACCTACATACCAATACCTTGAAAGGGGATTAAGCCTAATGTAGTTATCCCAATCTAAGTGACGGTGCAAGTGAGAGTGATGCTAGTATGCCTGAGTGTGAATGTCAATTTGAATGCTTTATGTGTGACTTAAAATTGGAAATCTAAGTAAAACTAAGCTCTAGGTTAGTGAAGATGGATGTATACATAAATAGGGGTAAATAAGGATCAATAACCTTAATTTTCACATTTTTATGAGCTTGTTCATGAGAATTTCCATTTAACGGATAAATGGATGAGATTGGTCTTTATATAGTGTTATGATGGTAGTTGAGACATGAAATGACTCTAGGATGACCCTAAAATGCCTTGGGGAGTGGAAATATATCTATTAGGGGCAAAGGAAACTAAAGGTAAATAATATTTTCCCCTTTTCTAATAGTGTAGTTCATTATAGAGCAAAGGGGACACATTATTGTTTAGGTGGTTGAAATGTGAAAAATGATTGGGAATGCCTAGGTGATGGCTCCATGTCGCTTTTGGTATATCTAGTCATGGGTTAGATGCACATGAAAAATAAAAAGGGATCAAAAGAAGAGCTAATATGTTTCTAGGGATAAGCTAAGGATAGGGTGGTATCAAGTGAATCTCATTGCATTAAATGACATTTTATGTGACTACATTTCCCCTCCTTTATTCTATAAATGAATTAAAGTAAAATGACTAGGATAAAAGAAAGATAAATGTACCTAGACTTACCTATTAGGTGAAACCCATGAATGTGGGTTTGAGTCTATGAAATGTGATTTATTATGTGTCCTAAAAATAAAACATAAATGAATTAATCCTTAATAAATATGAAAATCAAAGAAAAAACTGAGTAAAGAGATGTGAGAGACAGAGAGGAATTGAATGACTTCACCTCACTAGGTATACAAACCAATGCAAAAAACTAGTCAAGTCATGTGTATATGTAGCTAGTGAAAAAATTAGACTAAGCTAATGGCTTTCCCAATCTTCATGTGTGGGTGGCTTAATAACTCAAGTTGGCCTTGATTCTATCATTTACTACCCCTATTTGGTACATCATAATCTATGAATAACTTATATTAGACTAATGACTTATCCAAACGAATTATGTAGGTGGTTCAAGAAATCAAGTAGGCTATGAATCCATCAATGCCTACCCATGTGTAGTAAATGAATCTTAAACTAAAATTATGTGATGTCACAAAACTATATAAGATTGATCCAAGCCACTAGAAAAGTTTGAAATGTAAAATGGATGTAGGCTACTCAGGAATGGAAACTATTTTACATGAAATGAGCATCATTATGGTATAATCTTGGTGTAAAATTGGTTTATAAAGTGTCTAAATTTTATAATGTGGAGAATGACATGGAGTTTCCATTCCATCTGACAAAGCTGGTGAAAAATCAAGCATATGGAAATAATGTGTCATGAACATCTCCCCAATTTTTATATTTTTGCATATGGATTTTAGACTAAATCATAGTAATCTATGTTGGTACATATATTAAACTAAAATGGTAGTGATAGTGTCATGCATGATGCCCCCAATCTGAGCAAACCTATGTAATTTTTTGGCAAAATAGAGTATATACTAATGATATTAGATAATTTGTGATTGAGACTATGAAAATATAAATTGTACCTATTTAACCTTTCTAACAATTCTGTAATCTTTTATTTTTTTGGCTATTAGTTAATAGTGTAGTGGGTGGACTATAACCCACTATGCTTCTAGTAGTGTATTGTGCTATTGTCCAAAAGTGTTATTGATGAGATAAATTGAGCCTAATCTATATGTGACTATTTTTCACTGTATTTTATTGAGTGTAAGCTCTATAATCTATCTTCATACTAAAAACTATGTTTTGAGTGTACTATCATGGCCTGATCTCTGTGAATGCCTCCTCTTTTTATAGTAGTTTTTAAACCTATACAATAACTATCCTCAAAATAAAATCTATGCATTATATGTGTTAGATTGAAAAGATATGATACCTACATGATAAAACAATATAATATGTATACATGACATAAAAATGTAAAAGAGATTGAGCATAAGTTAGAAATGTATGATGTATGTTAGATCTAGCAATCACAAGGTTCTCAAGATAGATATAATAATGTAAGCATGTCTATGAACAATAAATATAAATATAATATGATTAAACTACTTAAGGGGATGGGGCATGATGTCCATCAAGGCACCGAAATAGGTAAGGGAGATGCATGATGTCCCTCATGGCATCAAAAACTAGATGTGAAAGTAAAAAGCAAGAGATAAGTGTCATGTCCATGACACATATATGAAATCATACATACAAACACAAGAGACATGCAATGTAGGCCAAGCGGATACACTATAAGGGACATGGGCACATGCCATTAATTATGCTAAAAGGCACATATATAAGGACATGTTTAAATTTATACATACACAAAAGATCATGCAATTTTGTCTTAGAGGAACATGGAAGGACATGTTCACGTTGGGTTCACTAGATGATTTAACTATTTTGGGAATTAATGTAAAACCCAAAGTAGATAAAATATCCAAGTATGTAAATCATAGAATAAAATATTACAGTGTCAACAAACACTAATTTGTGAAAATAATTGATTTGTTTTCTTAGCCCATAAATAGAAATGAATTATAAAAGGTGTACTTAGCTAGAAAATGTGACTGAGATGGACAAGTGTTAGGTTATAAAGTGATGTAAAATTAGGGTAAATTATCATCGATAGATAACATGTGTCATAATTCTCTTTAGATAGTAGCATGGGTCTCTTTATTAATAGTGTAATGTGTTATTAGCATTTTATATAGTTTAATTGACCCTATTCTAATGAAATAATGAAATTTGGGTGAGACCTTTACTCTATTATGGGAATCCTATGTTTGTGTGACCAATACTTGGATCATCATATTTTCTTCATTTTGATTTATTTCATTATGAAACCCTAGGCATCCATGATTTCTAAGGTTTTTATCAACATAAGTTTAAAAAGAGTGGCATTAGTAGGGTAGGCTAGTCGTGACCTCAACACCCCATGTGCTAAGCATTGCATACATACCAATACCTCAAAATGGGATAAAGTCCAATGTAAGTGATAGTGAAAGTGAGAGTGATGATAATATGATTGAGTATGAATTTAAATTTTAATTCTTTGAGTTTGAATTAAAATTAGAAATCAGAGTAAAAATGAGATTCAGGCTATTGTATATGTATGTATGAAAAAATAAAGGTAAATATGGATCAATAACCTTAATTTGAACAATTATTTCTGATCTTGTTCATGAGGATTTCCATCTAAGGGATAAATGAATGAGAGTGGTCTTTATATATTTTTTTTATTATTTTCTATACATGAAATGAGTCTAGGCCAACCCTAAGATGCTTCAAGGAGTGTAAATATATCTATTGGGGGAAAAAGAAGTTAAATGTCAATAGTGTTTCCCCCTTTTCCAATAATGCATTTTGCTATATAATAAAGGGGTCATGTTATTGTCTAGGTGGATGGCATGTGTGAAAAATAATTGGGGGTGCCTAGGTGATGGCTCAATGTGGATTTTGATATATTTGGGCATGGTCTAGTTGTGCATAAAAGATGAAAAGGGATCAAAAGAGGACCTAAGATAGGTCTAGTGGTAAGCTAATAATAAGGTGGTCTCAAGTGACACTCATTATATTAAATGACATTTTATGTGACTACAACATGAATCACATGAGGAAACTTACCTTGTAAACAACAATAATAACACCTCATTATTTAAGTAACATTGGATATAATCTTTGATCCATTTTAAAATAAAGGTCCACTAAGTACCATGTGATAGCCCCTAAATAGAATTATTATGAGCACCACATGTTACACTTAATAAATATAGTCCTCATAAACACATCATATCATTCTTGATCAATTGTGGCCTCTTAAGCTATGTTTAATTAACCAAAGGATACCTTTTTATATATTATATCATATGAGGGCATGTCAAATTGTGTCTAGCCAATAACATGTACTCATCCAAACTTATTTATGCTTATTAATTAAATAAACCTTAGATATTATTAGTTGATATAAACATGATTATAAAATATAAGATTATTTAGCTATATTAGTCAAATTTATCACATTTAGTGATATTAGTAAACCATAATAATTACAATCCCCATTCAATTACACTTTTCAATTATAATATACCTTTTATGTCATTTAACTTAAATCACTTTGCTATGTTTAGTTGAAAGGGGGAATATTTACTATCATTAGTCAAATAGAAATAAAAAATCATGTTATTAGATTCAAATAAAAGGGTAATTAATAATATATTTAAAATAATTCAAGGTTTATAAATTAATCTAGCTTCCTATAAAAACCTAAATTTGGTACAAGACCCTATTTGATAGTTTCCCCCATTTTACAGTACTTAATCCACTTGTATATAATTTTTTATTTTTATGACTTCTACTCCACACTATATTTTATCTATATATTAAGCCTTATAAAAAAAATTAATTCTTCACTAAATCATTCATTTTTAGCCTTGAGCTTAAATTTCATACATGTATATGTTACTTCCCATGTCTCATGCCTTTGTTTCACTTAGGATGGAATTATTGGTTATATCGATTCTATCTTAGATAGAATCGTTAGACCTAGCTATTTAATCTACTAACTTTTTGTGGGATATTTTACCTTTGATCATATTCCTTGTACCTTGATCTTTACTTATTTTTATTTTATAGGGTCAATGTTAATATTTGTCATGTCCTAGAGCATTATATTCATACCAAGCCATTTATATAAGTATCGAGTATCAATATCAAACATCCTTCAAGCCTTTAGGAATCTCATACTTTAATTTTTTGTTGCATTGGTTATATCTTATTTTAAAATTGATGGAGTTATCCACTTTGGTACTTCAACTTTTTGTGACGTCACCATGTTTTACCAAAATAATGTTTAGGAAAATGTTCATAGAGTTACATCACCAACTAGGAGATAGGATGTCCTAGCTCTCACTTGAGATTCTATTTTACAACATAAGAACTATGTGAGGTATAACTATAGAATGTGGGATATGTAACTTCAATTTCCTCAAGGTTTCCCAACCCATAACTTATTTTATTGAGAGTTTTGGGGAATCTAGATAACGAGAATAAATGATACTCTATTTCATACAATTTTCCATGTTTATCAAGAGTTGTAACAATAAAATTGTACGTCATACTAAGGTAAACATGCGTAAAAAATATAATCTCTATAAAAATTTCACAATATATATTTAGTGCATGCAAACACAGTTAGTCATCATATAAAGGAAGTTTTGATTATTCCCTATGCATAATTGTTGGTCAAGCAATAGGTGCTATTTCTATTTTGCATAGTTAGAGGCTTATATTTTAATAAAGGTTGATATAAACCTACACAATTTATAAATACTTACAAAATTTAAAAGTGATCAACAGGTGTGATTATTTGATCACTTTTTGTTTTCAAATTTTCCATTTCTTTTTTTTCAAAAAATTTAACTATGCTTACTATTTTCAGCCATTAGGATGGATTTGAATCATGTTTTCACATTGATAAATGGTATATTTATTTATTTCAATTTTTTAAATTATGCATTAAGTAATTAAACCTAATACACACACACACACAAACATATTGAACCCCTCCATTCTTTAAACACTCATAAATTTTAGGGCTTCTTCAAGGCTTCAGGGATTTTTATTTTATTTTTTAAATTTAATTTAACCCTAGATTATATTCACATGTTTTACTTTCATATTAAATCTAAATTTAGAATTTATTTCAAACACTTTTTTTCTTTGAGAATAAATTTATTTTGGGATTATCTATGGTTTGATCCTATATTTTAAAATATAATTTTTAAATTTAAATATTTATTAAGCTCATTAGTTTTATCATGGCTAAAAATAGTTATATTCATTCTTCTATGTTATGAGCATTCAAGGATACACAATCTTGCATCAACCAAAAATAGTAGTTGTGTGTTTGTGGAGTATTGTCAGTCTTTTTTTAATATTGGAATGGTTAATATGAGATAAGATAATAATAAGTACTCTAAAACTTTATATCATTAAATACATTAAACAAATATTAGTTTTAAAAATTGGCATGATCCAAGTGAGTTAGTTGATTTTTTCATCCATCAATATAATTCCTAAAGTGGCTATGTACATTGAAGGGCTATAACTGATATTTTTTATGTTATAAGAGAAAATGGAAGAAAATACATATCCAAACGTGAATGTGATTATATATTTATATCCACCTTCAAAATTTGTGCATTTTAAAAAATTATCATCTCATTTCATGTATGTATGCAAAAGATATGGCTTCCCAAAGTTATAAAATTTGCATACTGAAGAGATAATTATGGTTGTTTTGAAATGTTAAGTGGTAATTTATAAATCACAATGATATTTTTAAAACCACTAGAATTCATTAAATGTTAGTTTCTCAACCACCATCCTATATTCAAATCTAGTGGATTGCATGAAATAATGTTTTTGATTGCATGAAATGCAAAAAGAAAATAAAGGAGCAATATGATGAACCATAAATTATTGAGGGTTTATAATATATTAAGTAAGGTGAATATTCACTCCAAGTATTAAAGGAGTCAAACAAAAAATTTAAATGGGTAAAATAGTAAAACTGAAGGCATAATAATTTGGAGTTGGATCTATTTTGAGAAAATATTATTTAGGACCTTAGTTATCCAAGAAGAGAGTAGAGTGAGAATGTATCAATTCTAGAATGGATAATGAGAGAGATTAATCATTATTAATGTAATGTAATAATATTTAAATGAAATTGATGTGAGAGTGTATATGAGTATGTAACCAAATCCATGTAACAATATGTTGAGCATCAGTAAAGAGTGTGTTGAGTTTCAAGTCTAAGTTGTGTGTTTGTGTGTGTGAAAATTTAAGAGTGAGTGTAAGTCCCCGATGGGGAATATGGAATAAATTTAATTTTTCCCTCATTCCCATATACATCAATTTATAATAGAGTAACATTTTATTTCTTGGGTTAGGTATATGATACTCTTGTTGAGTAATTGATAGGTTGTGAAAGAGAAGTGTCCATTGTGATGAAGATATGACACATAGATGAGGAAGAGAACCAATATTATAATACTTTGTAGATATGTTGAATGATTTATAATTGAGATTAGATGTCACGGAGACTAAAAAAATTATAATACTAGTTACAACTATAAATGAAGATGATTGTGAAGGAATTATGGATATGTTGATTTCCCTAGAATAAAACTTAGATGATTTTGGGATAGGATAATCAAGAAAATAAAATAGGACACTAGAGATAATGGTAAAATAATAATATAATAAAAATATAAATATACTTTTATTTTATGATGGATAGATCCTAGAGGAGATTATGAAATGGATAGTAAATATATAAAAAAAAATTGGAGATAAGTCTATTGAGTAACCTAAGAGGGTATAGGTTATAAGAAAAATATTTTATGGTATTTTAGATGTTTATTAGAATGTTGTATAATTTAGGAGACAAGAGAAATATAAGAATAAGGTGAGATGTTGGTAACATACGACTTCTAAGTTGATGGGTTAGGCTATATATCCAAGAAGGAAATAAGAGTGGCTGAAGAAGCTTCAAATGTTGAGGCTTGAGAGTGAAGATAATAATATTACCTTGAAAGGTAATAAGAGAGTGAAGTTTCAATTTGAAAAACTTAAGTATATTTTTTAAAATATCAAGGATGAATACACAATTGAAGAGAAGAGGATTTTATTAAAAGGAAATAAAAGAGTAAGGATTTCATGTGAGAAAACCAAGTTTATCTTCAAAAAAAAGGAAAAGGAAGTATGTAAACATTCCAAAGAGATCCTTAGGAAAATTATGTGTAGGTGATAGTAGTCAAACATGAATGGGTCTTCTTATTTTCCATCATACATGAATGGGTCTTCTTATTTTATTTAAATAAATTATCATTAGATAAGAATGGAAAGGCATTTATTACTAGATAAGATTAGGAAGGCATTTATTATTTTATCTTTTTTAGGGAATTAAGGTTGAGGATAACCAAGGAAAGTTAAATATTTACATGAAGTAAAAAATAAAGGTGAATGAATGGAAAATAAAAAGGATTTTTAAGATTCCATAAAGGAAGTAATGAGGGTTAATGAAGTGCAAGTGATTACACTTGTTGAAGAGGTAGAAAATTAGTTGAAGAATGAGGATAATTCAAGAAATAGTGAACAGTTGGAAAACATTTCTGTGGGGTATGATGAAGAGGTTAAATAAGTGTTTTTGGTAAATCTTGGTTCCTTCAATGTGTTTTATTGATGTGTAGGTCCAATAATATAGAAGATGACAAAGGAGATGAAAACATGTGGTTCAATCTAGATTATCATATGTATAAGAAACAAAGAGAAAAGTTGGTAATAAAGGATATTAATATTTTAGAAGCATTTGAAGAAATGGTTGGTAATTATATGATAATAGTATATTATTGTCTTTAATATAACATGAAGGCAATAAAGAATGGGAATTTTATGAGACAAGGACTTCATCAAGAGAACATCGAAGTGAGAAATCATTTTCAATAGTTAAAGATGGGATATATGACTCTCACAAGAGAAATGGTGGATGGAAAAGGTTCATAAATTAGAGGTTGATCCAAATATAAATTGTACAAGTGAAGGAAGAATATGTAATGCCCTTATTTGCATAGTGATCTCCTTTACAATTGTGGTGTGTTACTCATATTATATTGAGATGTGCCCTATGTATTATTATGACTCAAGATGTTTTTTGATCATTGTAACTAAGATAAATATTCTTCATTTTGTGATATGTTATGTTTTTATTTTTAAAGAAAAATTATATGCATAGATTAGATAATGATTTTATGCATAATGATATCAGTTTACTTGCAATATTTATATGTTCATTATGTTATGTACTATTTTTATACCACTGGAGATCTTATCCTTTACGATGTATTTGTATTATGCATATGAGTGTAATTAATTTCTTTCAATTGTGATGTGATGAATTAAATATTTTGTGTGGATTGGAATATTGTTGTGTTTATATTTTGTAGCTTCAGATTCTAGGCTAGGATATTTATTATTTTTAATGATTGTGCAGGTTATAGAGGGCCAAAGGTGGGACTATGAGGAAATTATATGTGTATCACACTTCACATTCACTCTGAGTACCCTCTTAAACCCTTCAAACCCTAGACATTGTGCCCTTGTGTTTGTTTTTTGTACATTATATTTGTGCAATTTATTATTCTCTTATTTCTTTTATTAATTTTATAATTTGGATATTTTTAACTTACAAATATTACTAAATTAATTAACCTAAACCTATTTTAATATTATTTTATGTCCCTTAACCTGTGTTGGTTTAGGTTAACCCACAAACTCAACCCTAGTGTACATTTTCGGATTTGACCATTGCATCACTTTTTATAAAGTTAAAATGAAATAAAAACATGATTCCACACATTATTTTGGTCCCATACATAATACCATTGATTTGGTGGGTAATTATGACGTTTTGACCACTTTTAACCATATAAAATGACCATAATTATGCCTAGATTCCTTTCTTCACTTATCACTATCGTATGGGTGCAAAGTGAGTTATATCTCACTATTGGACTTGCACACCCGTGTTGGTGGGGTTAAAAGTATTGAATTTTTGTAATCTTTGATGTAAGGTGGGTTTATCATTGGGTGGAGGATAGTCACAGGGAACTCTCCCATTTGTCATTGACTATGAATGAATTCTATTTTTTGGATTTTATTTATTCATTTTGGTTATGAAATTTTTGGAAATTTTGGATGATTGGGGTAGAGCTTGTGCTTAAGGGGAAGGCTTTGGAAGATGATTGCAAGAAAAACTTGGAAGGGAGGTGGAACTCCCTTGTTCCCTAATTTTAGTTTTGATTAATTTGTTATATCTTGTTTAAATTTATTATGTAAGTTAATTTACCTTGGTTATTATATTTATGGATCTGTTTAGTCTTCTTGTTAGATATTGTTTAATGGATTATTTTATTTTATTTTATTTACTTGTTGAAAATTATGGGGTTTTCCTTCTGAAGTTTGTTTTGGGAAATGACTTTGTGGTTCTTTTATTTTGTTTGATGGTATTATTTCTATTAAATTGATCTTTTAGTTGATTTTTGATTTATGGAATATTGTTTTTTACTTTAATTAAATTTAAATTTTTTTATCTTGATGATATTTTATCTATTCATTATTCTTCTTCCTTCTGATTGATCTTTTGGTTGTTGATTTGATTTGGTTATATTTGGGTTTCATGATCACCCATATGCTATCACTTTGGGATTGGAATATGTGCATGTGTGTGGGAATAGAGAGTAGAGAAATTGATCTTGGCTTGTTGGATAATCCCTCTCTTGCCTTGGAGGCATTTCTAGCTTTGAGATGTGGATCCTTATAATTTTTTTAAAAAGGCACTCTCCATATGATATTATGGGGTGTTTAAGAAGGATTTTGAGAGGTCTAATGAGGCATGATTTTATTTCGGAGTTATAATAAGGATTTTTGGAGGTCTAAGGCATAGATTTTACTTATTTAATAAAATCATCATTTAGCTTTAGAAGCCCATTGATTCATTTTTTGACAATTAATATTATGAAAGTAAGTTTCCCTATACTCTTCCCTATGGAGAAGCCTTTGAGACTTCCTTATAATTAATGGTGTTTTTTGGGGTTTATTGATATTTATTATACCATTTATATCTCTACTTATTTATTGGCACTTTATCTTTGGCCTTTGTAATATTTCTACCTTGTGCATATGAAGTTGTGGCTTTCCACTTTACGTTTAGATTGGGGGAGGTTATGCATGGACCTCACTGGGTGATAATCCTATGTGATGATGCCCATAGGATGGGTGGTTAATTACCTTCTTTGGATTATTTTAGAGAAATTTGTTTCATACTTGGAGTTGTCTTTTAATGTGTAGGATGGCACACTATTGAATCTTGATGTGGTGGATTTTGGGTTTTTTCCTTATACTTCTACTTGCTTAAGTCACTCTTAATGTTGCAATGATTTCATATATTTATACTTAATTATTTTTAAGTTGGTTGATGTAAGATTTGTAATGTCTTGTAGCCTTTTTATCTATCTAATGATCTCTTGTAAATGGATTATAAGTGATACAATTTTTTTAGCCTTTTTGATTTAGATCCATTTATTTAAATGGATTGTATTGTGTGTTTTAAGTGTGCATTAGTATTTTGAGAAATATTCCTTATATTTTTATTATTATTCATTGTCATTATTATGATATATAAGTTAATGTTTTTTTATCATAAATTAAATATATATTTTATAGTTATCCTTAATATATATAGATACAAGGCTTGGATTTGGATTATTGGAATTTTTATTATTGTTTAAAATATATATATATATTTACTTACCTACACTTATATTGGAGATAATATTCACATTTTATTATTTAGATTGAATGGTAGTATTCATATTTTATTATTTAGATGAAATGGTAATATTTTGCTTATAATTATCTCTCTTCTAACCCTTGTAAATAAATGAGATTGAAAATTAAAATTAAGCTATTATTTGGAATAAGTGCATGGAAAAGAAGATTGTGAAGATAGTCATGCAATTTAAAATTATACAAAATAAATAGAAATACAATGTGTAAACCTATTTATCTCTCATAACATTATAATTTTATTAAAAATCATTTATGGGTAGTGAAATTTGCCTATTTGAAGTTATGGATTGTAAACTAAAATATGAAGGACTTGTAGAAATTAATCTTCTTCAATATAGGATCTTAGAAATACGTGTAGTTGAGAGTGTATTTTTATATGAAATCAATAATCATTTGATAAGTTTATAGTTTACACGTATCCATATATGGATATATATAAAAAAATATTATAATATTAAATGAAATATAAATATTTAGATAATTTACTTAAAATTATGTTTTTCAAATGATTTATTTGGGATTAGTAATTATTTCAAGCAAAATAATGATAAGTGATACATCTATTTGTTCTATCAACATCTCTTCCTTATTTAAAAATCTAATTTGATAATAAAAGTGATTTAGGTTATGATATGCATTAGCAAATTTTTTGGCTTAAACTTCTTATTAGAATTAATAAATATATGTATGAAAATATATATATATATATATATATATATGGGAAAGCATATATTTTGAATTGAATGTTGAATTAATAAGTTTATTTAAACTATGTATATTTAATAAGTGTTCTTCAAATCTTGAAAAAATATTAAATGAATATCCATAAAAAATTATTTCATAAACTTTTTGACCAATATTCCCATTTAAAATAAATATGTAAATATTCAAACATCTCCTAAAAATGTAATAAATCAAATTGATTACCCTGTGTGTGTGAATGAACAAATTAACTATAAATATATATTCTTATATATCTATATTTAATCAATCAATTTTTTTGAACAAATTAATTACAAATATATATTCTTATATATCTAGATTTAATAAATTGAATTTGTTAATAAAAGTTATGTTTGTGTGTAATTATATACAAAAAATAAGTTGGTTTTAAAAAAATGAAATAAAGAAAATAGAATTTATTTAATATAAATGTATATATCAATTTTTGAATTTTATATATATATATGGGAGTGGGGGAGGGAGGGGGAAGGGATGGGGTGGGTCGATCAGTCCATAATCATTAAAAGGAGAGAGGGTGAGGCCAGTCGGTCATCCCCTCCTCTATCTAGTTAATGGGAGATCGACAGCTTTGTCTCCACCACAATCCATAGGGCATGAGCTGACAACTATCGATCAAACCTATATATATATATATATATATATATATATATATATATATATATATATATATTTATATTTATATATTTGAAAAAAGAACAAAAATGCATTATATAGATAAATAATTTATTTAAACATGCTGAAGTTTATATATATAGGGATTTAAGATTAGATAATATTTATGGAAATTTCTTTACATATTAAGAGTGTATATAAATATAACCTAGTTATTATAGAATAAAATAAAAGAAACTGTACATACACACACACACACACAAATGGAGCATATATACTTTTTAAAAATATAGATGGGTCTTATATTTCTTGAAATTTATCTTTGTGAGTCATCTATTTTATATTATCTCCAACCTACAACCTATGAATGAGAAAAAATCAAAAATGAGAAATTGGTTTAGGAAATAAATTTTATCTTAGCCATAAGGAAATCTAGGGCAACACTTAGAATTCATAAATCCTAGGACTTAAAATCATTCAATTTAAAGGTTATAATTTATTCCACCACTTGCAATTGGAAAAAGTATTTTAACTTTTAATTAAATTTATGAATTAATTACATGGTAATAATTATCTAGATTATTAAGTTTAATTTTGAATTTAATTACTTAGTTTCTTTTAACTAGTTTAGTGAGTAATTACCTATTAAGTTATTACCCTAGTATGTATACCCTTTTAATGAGATGGATTAATTATTTTCCACCTAGGTTTGTAATAAGGTGTCATTTAATTGATTTTTTTGGAATGACATTTATTTAATGGTTATAAAAGCATTTTAAATTAATCAAGATTGAGTCATTAAATTATTTTTTGGTTTGATTAACAAAACCATAGGAGTTGATAAAAATTATTGGACCCCAAATTTTGGCTAAGTAATTTGATAATGGCATAGAAGAAGTATGGAATGGGAGAATTATGAAGCAAAAGATGAATGATGTAATATATATATATATATATATATATATATATATATATATATATAGGTTTAGAAGATCATGGAATAGGATATCATGGTGTGAGAAGACCCATTCAAATAAGATGCATAATAAATTGATAACCTAAGAATGAATGGCTCATAAGACTTTCAGAGCATGTGGTAAGTGGGAAATGGTTAAAGAGAGATTCTTAGGGATGAAATATACTTAAGTCATGCATGAGTTTAACACTAGCCTGTATAAAGATAAAAACTTGGTAATGAGGATCCAACATCGAATGAGAATATAGAGGCACAAAGGCTTGGATCTTTAGGAAAATAATGTAGTTGCTTACCATGACTCTTAGTCCACTGAAGATCATTAGATAGTTACTAGGAGTGTTATTATGATTATAACTACTTGGGTAGGGAAAACCAATTATAAATACCCCTAATTAGAGATTTGTAATATTGTTGATCATTATTATATAATGATTTATTGATGTTGATTATTATTTAATTTATGTAATCATGGATATAATTATAATGTTGTTGAACTCTAGTTTATATCTGAATTATATCATTGAGTTATAGCATTTGCTTGTTATGTAACTTGTGAATCTAATATGAATATAAGGAATAATATTTGTGTTATCTAAATATTATCAATGTGGAATCTGGACATACTAGTGTTGGTTATTTTATTCATGTTTGTTAATTTACATGAACTTAGGCCCACAACTATGTATTTCTTTTTTTAGTTAGTCATTGAATAAAGTATATGTTTGAGCATTGATATATGTTAAGCACACCCTCATGCAATAAAACCCATGGGAATTGATCCCTTGATGTGTGATTTAAGTGAGTTCACAAGAAATATAAGTATTACACAAAATGTCAATGCACCATCATGTTGGCTCTTAGTCACTTTAGCATGTCCCTGGGGAAAGTTAAGCCTAGATATAAAATTACCCGAACATTTTGGTTTTATTTTCAAGACCTGTAGCACTTTTTACATGATGGTGTAAAATTCTTGAGTGGTTATCTCTTAAAAATATTTAATCATGGCTTACCAATTTTTAATAAAACTTTGGACTTCCATTTTTTGAACCAAGAGTTTTTGTGCATGTATGGGTTGAACAAAATTTATAAAATTGCTTGTATGAAACTTTCTTTGTGGAAGTACCTATTCATTTTCATGCTTATATCACACTTATGGTCAAGACCATTTAATGAATCATGGACAAAATATAACTTAAATAAGAGAGCATCAAATAAATTTAGCACACTTGGGAACACCTTGGACACAAGATGTTGATGTTTGGTGAAAAGGAGTGTTAAATAGTTACATATTAGAGTAACCCATATCAACTTATTCATGTCTAAAAGAATACAAATCCTAGCTTCTCTGAGAAACACATGGTCAATATCTTAGGCATTTCCCTCTAAAGGTGAAGAAGTTGTTTATTGAAAATAGACTTGAGGATTTTCCCTAGAAGGATAAATTCTCCTTTGCCCAAGCCAACATGATTGGTAGAGGAATGCAGCTATATTTGTGAAGGATTGTTGGTTTGATATGGTATATAGTAAGTGGGAGTTGTATAAACATAAATATAATGAAGCTCGATGAAGGATTATAGGTAGACGTGACATAGGAAGGTGCTAATAGGACTCAAAAAGTGCTATCAATATCCATAGGGAAGTGAAAGAGCATGAGGACTTAAACTTTGAGACCACAACCAATGCCTAGTATATGTGTGACAAATAATCTAGGTTGTGAAAATAGAAGAACTTGAGTTGAACCAACCCATTTGCCCAACCATAGTGTGAGTTCATGTTTTGAGCTAAAATGAACAAATTCTACACAACTAGGATACATATAGCATAGATTCAAAGATTGACCTTCTAAGAGAACCTTTTGTCGAGCAAGTTTTAGACACTAGTGTATTAATTCTTTCTTTCCCTTTGCAACATAGTTATATGTCCCAACTTGGTGTGCTTGGTAGACTTAGAATAAGTAATTGGCAAAGTAATGGCCTAAATATAGTTACTCAACCTACCTTAGTTCCCAATGTCTTAGGGGTTTTTACTATTTTTAGAGTATGGGAGGTGGACTAGATGGTGGAGCATCTAGTGGATTAGGAGGACATGTAAGAAGAAGTGGTGTACTGCCCCCTCAAATAATAAGATAAGTGAGTTATCAACCACCATTAAAATCACCTTAACCACCCACTGTGTATTATGAAATGATGCTCCATTTTATACAATATCAAGGTGTGGAGAATGTTTTTGAACATGTTCACAAATGTGAAAATTTTAGAGAGTATGCAATATAACTTCCTCTAAGTGAAAATCCATTCAATTTACAACCAAACTCCTAGAATGAGTGTATAAATGGTATCAAAAATATGATATTAAATAAGTATTAGTTGATTATGACCAATGTAAGGTAAAATTCCTCTAGGAGTTTGATATTCTAGAGTTTGACCAAAGAGTATTATTGCACTGAAAGACAAAAAAGAGCTAACTAAGAGAATGCATAAATATGATGCATGGTTCAAGACACTTATCTCCAATATTATATTTGATATTAATGTTTTTCAATATTCTCAGTGGTTTTTGGGAGGATTATTTCTCTCATTTAGACAAACATTGTCTCAGAGAACTTTTACCATCCTACATAATGCCTTCGAAGTTACTTTTCATGTTGAATCTATTTAAAGCTTTAATAAAAAAATTAGACCTTTTATGGAGGCTCAAATAAATACAATGTCATCCCAATTAGAAAATTTAACTACACATAGTACTCATGACACTCGTAGTGGCCTATGGTGTACTAATTATGAGTTTAAAGGCCATAACAAAAATAATTGTCCTCATAAGACCATACACATTGTACTAAAGATGTCATGTGAAATTTTCTAAGATGAGCATGACATGAAATCTTGTCCTTTTTTGCAACATGACATGTTGTCTAAGGTGTCCACTTACTATAAAATATGTGATTCATATACCCATGCTATAAATGACTATCAACTCATTAGTGACATTCATAAGGCACATACATATGGTGATGCCTTTATTTGAAATAATCAAGAGAATGGTGGTTATCATGGGTGAGGTTAAGGATAAGGATAAGGAGGTGGAAACTTTCCGCCATAGACATCCTATAAATATGATTCTCTTTATCACTGCTAGCAAGACTGCCTAGTCTATCCTACATGTGGTTTTTGTAAAAATGAGCATTATTTAGAGGAATGCCCTAATTTTTACATGGCCATTATAATGAAATGAAATGATAAGGGTGCTATTATTATACACATTAATAAACCATGTTGGATTATATTTTATATCACTAGGACATCCAAAAAATTTAATATTATAATGCATAGTGGTGGATAGTCCTAGTCTACATCCACTCCACCTATTAAGAAGGTATAGTGCAAAGAGCCTCATGAAAGTAGGCATCCTAATGATTATTATAATAAAGAGGCGCTACAAGATACTATTCATTTTGTAAAGGAATTAAAAGGGAAGATCTAATTTCTTAAAGATAGTGATGCAACTTAATGTGCTAATATGCAGAAGGCCACAAACTATCATGGCATAATGCTAGATAACTTCTAAGAGCTTTGTAAGAACCTATTAGATAAGGATATTATACCCTTATTATGTAACTATCTTAAGCATTAGATTCCAATTTTTACTACATAACATTTATTAAACCATGCTTGACAATAATATACTCATATTCCCCCTAGCTTGTAAAAGGATAAAGAAATATTGGTGAACACTACCATGGATGGATGGGTAATCCAAGATATTTTAGTTGAAACTAAAATTGAAGTCAATGTTCTCAAAAAGAATTGTTGGAAAAGAAATGGGTATCCAAGCCTTGAAACCTTCACCCCATGTATTTTTAATGGCCAAAAAGACTCATGCTTTTCCAATTGGTGTTCTTAAAATGCCACTCTGAATATACTTGATGTTATATTCAAAGAAGACTATGAAGTTTTAAGGTTGGCTGAGGCTAATGACTTCTCAGCCTTATTGGGTCATCCATGGTGTTATGTTAACAATTCTAATTTAAGCTTAAATAAAAGGTACATCAACTTTGAAAATAATGATCAATGCATCATCATTCCATTAAACCATGCTCATGGGCCCTGTATGTTAAACCTATTAATGCTAATAAGGATATTAATCATATAAATAATGTCACAACTCAAGGTATTGAATACCATAATCCCACCCCTAATGGTATACTAAAATGGATTGATGCACATTCCCTCTCTAACACTACAAGTAATGAATGTGAATTTTGGGCACAAGGTGACTACTATCTTACTAATAGAGTAATGGTGTTATTGATAGTCATAAAGATAGGTGAAAGGATCATAAATGCCATAAATTTGTGTGTTCCATGACTTGGAAAGTAAAGCATGGACTGATCATGTTTATGTTTCTAAAAAGGCTAGATGAAACTCCATGGTTCCATGGGAAAATGGAAGTCCATGAATTCATCCAACAACTAGATGCCTTATATGATTCTAATATTGATCATGTGCAATCACTTCATATTTTTGATGGCATAGATACAAGGTGGTGGTCAACTCATCATGAGCATATACTTATTTGAGACCATGTATGTTTTACATTACATTATATATTTCATCATGAGAACTATATATGTGGAACTATCAACTATAGTGGTACTCAAGTACCAAAACCTCACCTTGAGGTATGTAAATCAATGTAGATGGATGATGAAACTTTCTTACCATAATATATGTGGGTTCATGCATTTTAAGACACTATATACACTTAGGCTAGAGCTTGGTATGTTCATGAAGAGTTCCATCTAGGTACATGTTCTTGGAACCTACTTAATGATAATCTGGTTTCAACATTATCATATTAATTTTTGATGATGGATCTATGCCTTACATTACAAGCAATGTGTCAAGTAGTCATCAGTGACCCAAATCTCATTAAAGACTAGATTTGAGGCATATATAGTGTGTTAGAGGAAGGATTGACCATTTTTACTAATCCTATTAACTAGGCATGTTCTTCTACACTATAACTTATAACCAATCATGCATTTCAAAAATAAATCTAAAAGGGTAAGGAAAAGGTTATGTTTCAAGTTAATGAAGGTGAAGGATCTAAATTACCTAATCCATTAACCAATCATTTGGATATACATATGGAGTATGCCACTAGAAATATTTTTGACATAATTACATAGACACAATACCTATAATTGGAGCCACTTTAGACCATCAAACACAATATTAACATAGAGGACATACCAAAGATGGCTACCTAGGAAATTACTAGTCTGATACTAAAATCTCAAAAGTGTTTAAGCTATTGAAAGAATATCAAGATGTTTTCCCCAAAAACTATAGTGATATGAAGGGTGTTTACTCATATTTGGGTAAAATATATATCAAATTAGTTGAAGGAACTTTCCCAATCAATAAATATCCTTATCAAATCAATCCTAATTTTCATGCATGTGTTAAAGAAGTGATACTCTGTACGAGTCATTACTCCTATCGATGAGTTTGAGTGGGTATGTCATATGGTGATAATAATTAAAAAGGATGGGTGTATAGGGTGTATAATTATTTGTGTGGATTATAGATTAATTTTGTTTCTATTATTGATCCTTTCCTAACACCATTCACTGAAGAGATCTTTGAAGAAATCATTGGATGTGAAATATATACCTTCATGGATAGTTTATCTAGGTACCATCAAGTCCAAATTGAAGAGGAAGATAGGTACAAGACTACATTTTCCAAAGTGGGGGTATTTTAAATATACTTTCATGCCATCTAGGTTAAAAAGTCCCCTATTATATTCTCCATAATAGCCATTGAATCCCTTAATGACTTTATCTATTAACTAAAGGATGCAGAGAAAACTCACTAGACACCTAACCATAGGTTTCTATGGGGAGAATTCTTGTTACTAATGGTGTTTGATAAAATTTGTGTACCTAATTACACCTTTGACCAATTTAAATGGGTGTACCCACCTGGGCATAAGTCCCCTATAGAGAAATACAAGGCATTCACTTGCCCTAACATGATTAACCCATCCTATAAGCTCAAGATAAAGTCATGGTATGATGGGATAAAGGAAACATTTGGAAATGAGTGGCATGTTCCAAAGGACTTGCCTATATAGGTTGGAAATCAAGCCAAGTTTGTTATAAATTAACATTACTCCCTCATGTGAATCAAGATGGATTTATCTACAGAATGCTTTGCTTAGACAAAGTTACCTTATGCTTTCACAGTGTGGTATTTTATGAAATCTATCAATTGAATATATGATGTATAGATGGTGACCCTTGAATGTTAATAAATTTACTCAAAGAATCACACTCTTTGTTAGATGTATGGATACCTTAGAAAGAAATCTTATAGATAAAGGGTTGAATCAGACAAAACTAATATCAAGGTGCATCAAAACTTGGTTAGGGGTTCCATTCATAATCTTTTCTATATGTTGAATCCAAATAATAAATCTTTGAGAAGTATAGAGCATGAAAAAGACATACTCACTTCAGTACCACCATTAGAAAAGAAGTAGAAGCACTCTGGGTATGATACTAGCACAATCTCTTAGCTAGAATCCTTGAAAAGGAAAGGAACTACCCAAGCACCACCAAAAAGGGATCCACTATAAAGTCAAATAAAAGGCCCAACACTAAATACATAAACTTATCCTTTATAATAGGAGATAGAGGAGCCTAAGGATAGTGATAGGGATGAGTTGGGAGAGTTATTAGGAAGGACCTTGGATAGATCCAAAGTTGTACATGAATTCACTAACTCAAATTAAACACACTCAATGGTGAAATACGAAGAGACCACCCTTGAGGATATATATATGGAGATTGAATATCTACTTGGTGAAGAGATAGATGGCTTTATAGTATAAGGACTAGATGGACTTGACACCATCACCATTTCCTAGAAGCAAAATATGGATATCAAGATACTTGAGCATGATCTTGTAAAATGGAAAGAGATAGTTGATTATGTGGTCAAAAAAGAAAGGTCCAATGAAACCACCAACCTTCATGCATAATACCATAAAGGTATACCTAAAAACCTACTTTATCTATATTCCCATCTTGCTCAAGAGGATGCATCTATCCAAACCTAGTGCAATATGCTGTCCTTTATTGACATGTATAATGAATAATTCCATTTTGAGATGCTCTATGGTAGTCATGTATTAGATTAAAAAGTGGTGGAGCTACCAACTACCTTTAGGTAGATATTCATCAGCTCACTTCTATATAGAATAGTGTGGAACTCTATAAACTAGTATCTAAGGTTGCACAGTAGAATGTTCTTGTAGAATCTGATACACAACTAGATTAAAAAATACCAAGGTGTTGGATCTATAAAATAAAGAGGTGTTTAACCACACCAAATTGGAGGAATAAATAGACAAGATGAAGTGTTATTTGGAGGTAGAGATAGCCACAAGGTGAAAAAACTAAATATTTTACAGGCTATTTTGGTCCAAGGCCTAACACTTTCAAATAGAGTTCCCTTATCTAGTGATGTAATTGATAAGTTGGATACTCTCATAGACCTCCTACTGAAATTATGAAAAGAGTATACTAGGCCTAGAGATGAAAAAGTATGGGAAACATAATAGCCTACTAAAGTGGTGGATTTTTGCAAGTTTGCCTTGCATAGAGTTGGTGAGGTGATTCCCATTCTAAATGGGCTTTTTGAGAAGTTGGCATGGCCCAATTTTTTTTTAAAAGCTTAGATTCTAGTAGAAGAGATTTAATGTGAGGAATTGGTGTTGATACATCCCTCTTAATAAAATACCACTCCAAGCATGCAAATGCATTCAAGGGTGTAGAGGATATGGAAGAGACAATAAGAACGCATCAACAAGAAATAAATTCTAACTTTGTGGCACTTTTAGGGTAGGTTGTAGCCGAGGTCACCATGATTAAGGGTGTTCTTAAGGATGCTTGCATATCCCTTGAAAATTTGGTTAATAAAGCAAGCAAGTGTCCTAACCAACCTGAGGAGACCAAAAATATAAAGTGGTCATTAAATAAATAACAATGAAGGTACTCAATACCTTATCACATTGGGAATGTGTCAATAATCAGATCAAAAAGGTTGGTCCTAAATTTTTGGTAGCAGTCAAAACTAGTGTTTATTCTAGGATGAATTAATAACATAGTGTGGGGTGATGTTAGACCCTAAATTTTGGCTCAATCTTTTGATAATAGCATAGAATAAGAATGGCATGGGAGAAGTATGGAACATAAGGAGCATGGTGTAAAATATATATAGGTGAAAAATACAATGGTGTAAGAGATCACAATGTGAGAAGACCCATTCAGAGAAGATGCATAATAAATGGAGATACTAAGAACAAAGGGCTCAAAATACTACTATAATACTTGGAGAGCACATGGGAAGTAGGAGATATTTAAGGAGTGATTCTCAAGAACAAAATATACTTAAGTCACAGGCAAGTTTAGTACTAGCATGCATGAAGATAGACAATTGGTGATGAGTATTTATCACCAAATGGGAATATAAGGGCACAGAGGCCGAAATCCTTAGGAAAAAATGTTGTTAGCTGCCATGACTCTTAGTCCAAAAAATATCATTAGCTAGTTAGTAGGAGTGTTATTATGATTGTAACTACTTGGTTAAGGAAAACCAAGTATAAAAACCCCTGATTAGAGATTTATAATGTTATTGATCATTATTATATAATGATTAATTGACGTTTATTTTTATTCCATTGATGTAATCATGGATATCATTGTAATGTTGTTTTACTCCAATTTATAGTTGAATTATATCACTGAGTTACAACATGTGCTTGTTATGTAACTTTAGAATCTAATATGAATATAAAGAGTAGAATTTGCGTTATTTGAATATTATCAATGTGGACTATGGACATATTGGTGTTGGTTTTTTTATTCATTTTTGTTCATTTAGATAAACTTAGGCCCATAATTATGTATTTATTTTTCTATTTAGTCATTGAATAAACTAAATGTTTGAGAACCAATATATGTTAAGCACACCCTTGTGTGACAAAATCCATGTGAATTGATCCCTCACTGCATGCTTTGGGTGAGAGTGAAAGAACTCAAGTCTTGCATAAAATTAGAGCATGCCAACCTATTGGGTCTTAGTCACTTTAGTACACACCTAATCAAAGCTAGGCCTAGATAGAAAATAAACCCAATTAAAACTAGTTAAACCTTTATTTGTATTGGCTTAGATAATTAATATGAATAATAAACTATAGTTTGAAAAAATATTCTTTTTGAGATTTAATTGATGCACAATTTGGGCATTAAATTATGCTATCAGAGCCCAATTAAAATACTGGTAGCTTTGAGAGGATCATTGTTTAGTGTCACTTCTACATTGAACCGATGCCTAAATTATTGAGTGTTACACCTTATGAAGAGTTAAGAGTAATACATAATGAAATAATTGGACCATGTACTCTTTAGCCAAGTATCTGATGCTTGGATTCTTATTTTTTTCTGATTATAACCATGAATATTAATATTGGCTAGATAGTAGAGCTTTTTGTTAGTTTAGGGTCTAGATGGACCTTTTTAAGTTTAGTGACCCCTTTTCAAGAAACATTATCTTTTCAGTCAAGTGAAGTATGTTATAGGGTTCCTTATTTTTTCTCTCACCTTGAGTAATGAGATTGAAATGAATCAAGACGTAATTAGTAAATCCATTCATTATTCCTTAGTTACCAGCTATTTCCATGCAATTATATTCAGTAAGAGTTTTGGTATAGCTCCTTCTTAGGCCAAAAGGCTTGTCTTGGTAGACCATAGTAGATTTTAAATATTAAGAGATATACTTGATCTACATGAAGGACTGAGAGATTTGTGGCATTGTATGTGGAATTTCCACTTGAAACCTATCTATGTGCATGTGAGTGCTATAGTTTTAGTTTACATCTAGTGTGATAGACTAATGATACCATGTGGATGGCCATTATAGGGAGCATCTTGTTTCTCACTTTGATTTCACTTATCCATGTGATGATTGGTTTACATCTCATATTGGTTATGATATATGATTTTATTTAGCCACACTTTGGATAAGAATGTGATCTAGTTTTCCTTTCTGCTAAAAGTTTAATGTGTACGTGTATACTTATAGAGCATATTATATGAATAGAGGTATCCATGATAGTTTGAGTTGCTTGTTAATAAGGAGATAAACTACTCAAAGAATTTTTGACTCTATGATAGTGGTACCTAGTTGAGTAGGTTAAATTTGAGTTTTAATAGCATTGAAGTAAGATAAGTTATTTCAAATCTATTTGTAGTGGTAACCTTGAGTGTGTGTACCTCCTCATTGTCAATTATGCTTGTGATAAGAGTATACCTTTGATTTGGTAGCTTATATGTTAGTTTCTTGAATCATATTATTTAGATTTGATTATGACTTCAAAAATTTTGAGGGTGTCAACAATTTAAGGAGACATTTATTTTTTTGCTATTGGTTATTACATCATGTTTAATAGCACCTATTGTGAAAATACATGTAGAATCTAGTGGCATGCAGGTATGAGCTAGATGTTTATGTTCAGACTTATAGTGCCTCATTTTCTTACCATATCACACCATTTTTTGGATTATGAAGTGCAAGTTATCCTTGAGTATGGTTTTATGAGTAGTCTATGGTTGCACATTATTATTTATTTATAATTTAGTTGCCTAGGAGGATGTATTCTATGGTGACATCCTTTTATTAATCATTAGGATTCTCATTGATATATTGACTCATTTTATGATGTCTTCCCCTTCTCTACAAGGTTATCATCGATTTTATATGAGTTTTCTAAAATTTCATGTGAGTGTGTTTCACATTTGAATTTGAGGAGTTGAGTTCTAGGGTATCATAAACGAATATGACATAAATATTTGAAGTTGGGATGTGGTTTTATGGACACATTTTTAGTTAGAGATTTATGGAAGAAGTGTGTTTACCTTCTTAGTTTTTTTATTTGGTTGGTTTGATCGAGTGTCTTGTGAGTTATTTTTATTTTTTAATGTTGGGTAGGTGAGTGCCTAAAATAGTTCATGAGTTTAGTGAATAGAGGATCCTATAACCTTCTCAATATGTTTATCTAACAACTTAGTGGTATTTATACCCCTTTTATTGGTGAGAAAAGTCACTAAGATCCACTTGTGTTTCATGTTATGGGTGTTTTACAAGCATGGGATGATTCTCACCTAAGCAGGCATATACCTATTGGAGGCTTGTGCCTTGTTCATGATAATTCTAGGGTAGGGGACCCCATAAGACCCCTCATAGTATACAAGTGTATATTTGATTTGAGAGTATGTTCCCTTGGTTTGGGAAGTAGTGTTGTCTATCACTTAGCTAGCCTTGAGATGAGTTGATAATATATCACCATTTAGAGACATAATCATAAGTCCACTAAATGGATTCATATATTTCATGATGTTGGGTAAGTGTTCCTTGATCAAATACTTATCTATGTATTTTTTTTCAACTATATTCCTAGGCCTTAGCAGATTGGTATCTGTTACATCATGTTTTCTAGAGAAGTCATTTAGATGAGTGGATTATTTTATTAATGTGGTTTATCCTTCCTCTTATTTCGGTAAGTGTGTTGTGTTTTGTTTTACCACTTCTAGGTGGAAGATGTGTGGTGGTTATGAAAACTTGGATTTTTATAGCATTATTCTTATTGTACGAGAGTATTAAAGAGTTTTATTTATAGTTATGAATATGATAGATCCTTAATCTGTACCAATAGTATTTCATAGCCTAAGTTTTATTGTTATTGACATTGTGAACTTTTACACATGATGTGGCAAAACTTTAAATTATTTCATTTCTTATTTTAGATTTATAATTGATTTGAAATCTTTCTTATTATAGTTTTCCTTACTATGATTTTTGAGGTTGTTTAGCCAGTTATTAATTTTGAATTTTTTTTGGTTGATGGAACTCCTAAATTTATTTCATATCTTTAGTTTGAATTGAATTGGGTTATTTATTAATTATTATATCTATTTTTATTTGGTTTATATTGGATTGTTTAAACCTTGATCTTGTTATATTTTGTTGATTGAGTTGGGGTGTTTAGCCAATTGTTTTTACTTCTTGATTGGATTGGTATTTTCTCATATTATTTAAATGTGTTTTTTTAATGAGCCATTTTTTTGTACCCTTCACCTTGAGAGAGTACTAGATAAGTAGGTGAGTTATATCATGATAGTTAATGAAGGAGAGAAGCTTGTGTTTGCTTGTGTAATTTGTAGATAAAGTTGGGAGTCACTATCTTGTTTATTCCTCCTATATAAGGTGTAAGGGACGTAAGATTATTAAATTTGGTTATTATGGTAATTATTATCATTTGTTCCTCATAATTATAAGATTTATGATATTTGGATATATTGTGATATTGGATATGTTAATGTATTATTTTATTTTTTGTGATATATTAGATGGGATATATGAAATTTAACATAGATATGTTGTTGAGGTGAGTCAATAGTATTCATTATGATTAATATAACAACATTCAATATATATGTATTACCATAAATGACTAATAGAAAGAACTCTGCATAAGGGGAGGGAGTGTAATACCACTATTTTCATAGTTCTATCATTTAGGGTTATGTGTGTTACTTATGTTCTATTGAGATGTGCCCTTTGTATTATTATGAATCTAGAATTTTTTGCCCTTGTAAATGAGATAGAGATTATTTACTCTATGAGGTTTTATGTTTTTATTTTTTTAGGAACAATTGTAGGTGTAGATTAGATAATGATTTTATGAATAATGATATTAGTTTACTTACACCAGTTGGATGTTCATTATGTTGTGTAGTATTATTTTACCACTAGATATCTTGTCATTCAACATGTATTTGGATTATGTGAATGTTTAAATGAGTTAAATTATGATATAATTACTTGGATATGTTGTGTGGATTTAATCTTTTTGTGTTTATATTCTATAACTTTGACTTCTAGGGTAGGATATTTTTTGTTTGCAATGAGTGTGCAAGTTACAGGGGGCCAAAGGTGGGATTATGAGGGACTTAGGCATATCTCACACTTCATATATACTCTTAAAACCCTCTCAAACCCTTCAAATCCTTAACCTTGTGCCTTTGTGGATTTTTTGTACATTATATTTGTGAAATTTATTATTCTCTTATTTCCTTTATTACTTTTACAATTGCGATATTTTTATCTTAAACCTAATTCTAAATTAATGACCCTAAGAATATTTTAAAATTATTTGAGGTCCCTTAACATTTTTTTTAAATTGGGGTAACCCATAAAATCAAAACTAGTGTGAATATTAGGATTTGACCCTTGTATCACTTTTTGGCAAGTGAAAATGAAAAGAAAAATATGATTTCCCTTATGATTTTGGGCCCATACACAGCCCCATTTGGGTGGTAGGTATTTATGATGTTTTGGACACTTTTGGCCATTGAAAATGACCATAATTATTACTAGATTCATTCCTCCACTTATTATTATCTCTTGTGTACAAAGCGAGTTGGATCTTGTTATTGCACTTGCACACTCGTGTGAGTGGGGTTGAAATCTGTAACTTTTTAGAAGTCATGATGGAAGGTGGGGTTCATATTTGGGTGTATTATGCTCACATGACACCCTCCCATTTATAGTTTATTATGAATGATTTCCATTTTTTGGATTTTATTTACTCATTTGTTTATGCAATTTTGAGGAACTTTGGAAGATTGGGGGAGAGATTGTGCTTAGGAGAAAACTTTGGAAGAGGATTACAAGAAAAGCTTGTAAAGGAGGTAAGCTTCCCTTGTTCCCAAATCTTAGTTTTTATTGATAAATGTTATATATTTCTTAAATGGATGTGTAAATTAATTTTCCTTGCTTATTAAAATTATGGATATCTTTAATCTTCTTGTTAAATCTTGTTTATTGGATTCTATAATTTATTTGTATTTACTTATTGAAAATTATGGGGTTTTACTTGATAAGTTTGTTTTACAAAATGCCCTTGAGGTTCATTTATTTTTTTCATGATCTTATTTCTCTTAAATTAATCTCTTGGTTGATTTTGATTTTGTGGAATATGGTATTGTATTTGAAAAAAAATAAGAAGTTTTTCCCTTGATGATATTTTATTAATTACTTGTTCTTCTTCCATCTTATTGATTTTTTAATTATTGATTTTATTTTGTTGGATTTGGGTTTTGTGAGTACCCTTCTACCATCCCTTTAGGATTGGAATATGTGCATGTTTTTGGGAAGAGAGAGTAGAGTACTTTCCTGTGGATTGTTAGAGAATCCCTTTCTTGCTTTGGAGGCATTTCTTGTTTTTAGATGTGGAACCTTCTATGAGAGTTAAAAAGAGACTCTCCATATGATATTATGGGAAGTCTAAGGAGGATTTTGGAAGGTATAAGAGGTATGAATTTATTTTGGAGGTCTAAGGAGTATTTTATGAGGTCTAAGGTGGAAATTATGTTTGTTTAATCAAATTATTAGTTGGATTTAGAAGCCCATTGATTCATTTTGTGTGATAATTTTTATGAAATCAATTTTCCTTCTACTCTGACCTATTTATAAGTCTTGGAGCATTCCTTGTAATTAATTTTGTGTTGTGGAGTGTATTGATATTTATTATCTTAGTTATTTCTTTGCTTATTTATTGTCACTTTATCTTTAGCCTTTGTAATATTTATACCTTGTGCATATGAATTTGTGGCATGCCTCTTTCCCTTTGTTTTGGGGGATTCTATACTTGGACCTCACTCAATGAGGATCTTGTATGATGATGCCTATAGGATGGGTGGTCAAGCACATTCCTTTGACCAATTTTGAAGTAGTTTGTTGCATGATTGAATTCATCCCTTCGTGTGTAGTATGGCACACTATTGGATATTAATGCGGTGGATTTTAGGTTGTATTCACTTATACTTTGACTTGTTTAAGTCAGTCTTAATGTTTTAATGAGTTCATATATTCATACTTCATTATTTTGAAGTTGGTTGATGTAAAATTTGTAATGTCTTGCAACCTTGTTATCTCTTTAATGATATATTGTAAATGGATTGTAAGTGATACAGTACTTTTAGCCTTGCTGATTTAGATCCACTTATTTGAAGGGAATGTACCATGTATCTTAATAATGTATTAGTCTCTTCATAAATATTAATTATAACATTTTTTTTAAATTCTTCATTGTCATTGCTATGATATACAAGTTAATGTGTAGTTATCATAAATG
>JARHVA010000132.1:2320000-2462500 GCA_037957365.1 Torreya grandis
GTTGTAAATATGGATTCCAAATAAAAAGGGGTACTTCCCAATCTTAGATCACTTTTATGGTCTTCTTATAGAATATTAGGGTAAGGATTTCCTAAAATTTTTTGGTAATTTGTTACTATCTTTTATTGAGATTGATCAAGTTTTGAAATAAGGTGTCTTCACTTATTATGATAGATTTAGGGTTCTAATAGATCTAAACAGGGAAATTCCCTATAATATCTTGATCAAAACCCAAGGGAAGGTCTGGAATCAAAGAGTGGATATTGAAATAATTTATTTATGGTGTTTTTAGTGCTAGCACCTAAGGCATGTTCAAAAACTAATTACTCTTTTAAAAATAATCCTCCTATTAATGCCTATTTGGTGGTTAAGTTAGTCTGGTAGAAAAATTTGGTAAGGAAAAGAGTTCCTTAGGTGAGTTGGAATAAGTTTTAGTTCTACCTACTATTTTAAAGGAGCTAAAATTTGTGGTTTTATATAGGAAGATTAGGGAAACTCAAGCTCTTATTGAAAAAATAGACAATGGGGGAATGATATATCTAAAATCTATGATTAAAGGATGTGAATTAATGAAACTTTAATCCTAATAAATTAATCTATTTTGAAACATCATTGTGGCAATCTAGCTTAGGTTCTTAGGATTCAATAAGTTGGTGTGGAATAACATGATTCAAGGACATGCAAAGATGAGGGAAGTGCTTCATATAGAGAAGAGGAAGAATAATCATAAGAATAACTTAATTCCCATGAGACCCTTCTTATTTCCTAAGTCTAGTATTCTTTGTCTCACCCTAATTAGGATCCTAAAAAGAAAATGGGATGAAGTCAATAAAAGAAAATGTATTAAGATAAATCTTTGGGGGTGGCCAAGGTACTTTGCTAATTTTTGTGGAATCTAGAAAATGAGGGGTGAAAATCCTCCCTTCTAAATCATGAATCTCCTCTATTGAAATGTGAGGGGATCAATACCCATATTAAGAGATGTGGTTAAACTTCTTTTTTTAGCCAAAACTCCTAATGTCATTATTTTATAGGAAAATAAATTGAGTCTAAAAGAAGCTACCAATCTTATGTAAATGAGTTGGTCTAGATGGTATAGTGTTTTTGTGGAATTAGTTGGGGATTTTAGATTTTGTCCATTATTTTGTCTCTTTTAGTAGATATCATGGTATTAATAGCCTTGATTCCCTAGTGGTAATTATGTAGTAATTCTAGATTTTCTTCTAATTCTAATTTTTTGTTCTTTAATGTCTATGGTCCTAATGATGTGAATTATAAATTCCAATTATGGAAGGATATTTCACATTTATTGTTGTGATTTTTTCTAGATAAAATTTTACTAGGGGTGATTTTAATGTTATTCTCCAAGCTTACAACAAGCTAGGAGGAGTGAAGACTCCTGGGCCTTCTTAGGTGGACTTCAATGAGTTTGTGTCTAAAAATGAGTTGACAAACACGGTGCCCAAATTAGCTTGGTTTACTTGGAATAATATAAGAGTAGGGTTTTACAACATTACAAATCATGTTGATAGATTTTTGATTAATTATAATTGGTTATCAAGTAATAAGGTGGTGGAGAGATTGGTTTTAGGGGTGTCTAGCTCTGATCATTTCCTTATTATTTTTAAGTTTATAAGGGACTATCCTCTTGAGTATTAACCTTTTATGTTTTAAATTATGTGATTGATGGATCCATCTCTCTTCTAGCTTATGAAGGATTGGTGGTCTTATTTCCCTCTTTCCTTTGGTTCTCTCATGTATAAAATGACCAAGAGACTTTAGTTCATTAAAGCGTTCCTCAAAAGGTGGAATTCTAAGATTTTCAAAAATATTTTCCAAGAAAAAATCAATATTGAAGTTGTCTTACTAGATTTAAATGAGTTTTTGATGAAGGTGGGGATGGATGCAGTATTTTTTAATTTAAAACATAAGATTTTGGAGGATTATGAGGAAATTTTTCTTAGGGAAGAAATACATTGGAAACAAAAATCAAGGGTGAATTAGCTTGAAGATGGTGATAGAAATTCATCATTTTAAGCAACTCAGTGAGGGATAATAGGTCAGTGATGTGCATTTTAAGTATAATATCAAGAAATAATGAGTTATTATAATCCCAAGAGGATATAAAGGTAAAACCAATGTCTTTCTTTAAAAAATTATTTTATGTGAAGAACAATCTAATTTTTAAGTTTAGAATTTGAATCTTGAGTGCATTAATAAATCAATTTCATATAGGAAGAATGCTTAGTTGTTTTCCGCTTTACCCTAGAGGAAAATGGGGTGGTTATTTTCTCTATGGAAAAAGACAAATCTAGAGGTTTTTATGGTTTTATGATTTCTTTATTTCAATACTTATTAGAGAACATGGGTGAATATGTGCTCAATATGGTGGAATAATATATCTATCGTAGGAAAGTGGATTTAGATTTAAATGTCACCTTTATTTCCTTATTTCTATAATGGGAATCTTAGGTGAGTTTTAGTTATTTTCATCTTATCTCTTTGTGTAATCTAGTTTATAAAATCATCTCTAAATTTTTGGTGAATCACATCAATTTGGGGTTAGACTCTTTAATTTATCAAGAAAATTTAAGTCTTGTGTTGGGAAGGAATATCCAAGAAAGTATTATTGTGTCCCATGAAATTATCCATACTCTCTCTCATAATCACCAAAAAGGGATGTTGATAAAAATTGATATTAGTAAAGCCAATTATAGGTTGAATTATCACTTCCTTGTCAAATTATTGTAAAAGTATTTCCTTAGAAAATATTGGTGTGATTGGATCTTCATTTGTTAAGCTATTAGAGAATTAGATGTTTTTATCAATGGTAGTCCTACTGGCTTATTTGAAGATAGGTAGGGATTGAGGTAGGGATATCCTCTATCTACTTTTATTTTTATTATAGTGAGTAATGTGTTAGGTTAGATGTGCTTTAAGGAAAAATTAAAAATAGGGTGTTTGGGTTAAAAGTGGTGGATGATTTAGATAACCTAGTCCATCATCAGTTTGTTGATGATATTTTACTTTTCACTTTTTTTGATGTAGATGAGGCTCAAGGATTCAAAGCTATATTTAATAGTTATTATTAGTCATCAAGTTAGATGATAAGTGAAGGTAAATCAAAAAAATATTTGTTAATTTCAATTAGGTGAGGTTGTGATTGTTCTTGGCTTCAAGATTGGTAAACTCCCTAGTAAATATATTAGGGTCCCACTTTTTGTAGGAGATAGAAATATAAAATTATGGGAGGGCTTGATTAAGAATTTCAAATATTTCCTAGTTTTCTAAAAAATGATGTCGATGACCTTGGTAGGTAGAATTACTTTGACCAAATCCGTTTTGAGTGCACTTACTACTTACAACTTCTCTATTTTGCATCTTCCTCAAAATGTGATCAAAAGAATTAATAAAATAATGAAGGATTTACCTTGTCAAGGTGCTTCATATAAATTTCAAATTCCCATCCTCAAATGGGATATATTTTTAAAACATAAAAATTTGGGGGGTGTTTGGATAAAATATCTTCATCTTCAAAGCTTAGCTTTCAGAGCCAAACTTGTTTCACTGATGTTAGAATAATTAGACCCATTATGGATCAAATTTATTAGGTCTAAATATATTAGGTTAGAAAATATTTGGAGTATGGTTTTGATATAAAATCCACCTAAAGTCTCCCATATGTGTAAATTTTTACTCAAGTGTATACCGTTCATAGTGGAGCATGTGTCTTGGATAATAAATAATGGGAGAAGAGCATATTTTTTACTTAACTCTTAGAATGGTCACAAGCCATTGGTGGATATTATCAATGTTCCTAAGGTGAAGGATTTTGTATATGATATTTAGGGTAATAAGGAGGCTAAATATTTGGAGTTGCAGTCTTGTCAAAGTGTTGCAGGATGGAGATGGAAAAGTTTATAGGACCTGCCTCTCTTGTAAGAACAATGTAAGGAAATATTTGGATATGTATCTTATAGGAAAGTATTTACCAATGATAAATATGATGGAATATAATAAATTGGTGATAAATTATGGGGGTATGATGTTAACCTTATTTATCAAATGGTTGAGGTGTTAGATACTTCATTTGGTTGGTCTAGTAAGTTTTGTTGGTAGAAGGAAGGCCTTAATAAAGTAAGGGCTTTTGCATGTTTGGTAGTTTAGAATATGATTTTAACTCAGGATAGATTATGTAAAATGGTCATCTAGGGTCCCTCTATATGTTATTTTTATAAATTAGAGGAAGAAACATTAGATCATCTTTTATTTAAATGCCCTTTTTTATTTTGGTGTTAGTTGCAGCTTTGTTACAAGCTTGACTAGCTTTGGCTTGACATCCCTATCTTGAAAAAGCTTGCATGATGTGGCCTATTGGTGATGTTAATTATTCTTTTTATAGCTTGTGGTGTGTTATCCCATTCATTATCATCCTATTTATTTGTAAAGAAATAAATAAATAAATATTGTTATCTATGATGTTATGTGAGGTATAAATCTTAATCTCTAAGGTGTTCTCAACTTGGGTTAAATGCAAAAAGGGTCATGTTTCAAGTTGGGATATGATAATGAGTGGAAAATGGAAAATTATTATGACCCTAACTTTAGTCTAATAGATTTTTCATGCCAACCTAATATCCACCTCAACACTTCTAAGTTTTTGGCAATCAATTATCCTAATAGTTTTGATATCTAGCTAGAGGATGTAGTGTAAAACTTGTGTCAGCTAGCTGATATCTAACCAAATCCTAGATAATTAGGAAATAAATGAATATATAAACTAATATGGAAAGTGGAGTGTGGTGATCATGGGATCATGGAGCCAGTGGTTATGATGGTATAACTCTAGCTCAGCAATCCCATGTAGCCTCTACCCTGACAAACATGTTCCTTGAAGGCCCATATAAAGAGGTTGAGCCAAAAAAGGAGGTGGAAATTGATAATTAAAGTGAAGATATAGTAGAATGGTTTTTTAATAATTCCATATAGAGTTTTTTTGTAAAAACCATTAAGGCTTAGATATAAAATAGAGTCCACCCTTGCTCCAATTATATGTGCCCAAGCTCACCTATGAGCTTCTAGGCTCTAAGTAGTATTATTTTGGATATAAAATATTATTCTATAATTTGAAAAATTAGTAATGGTTTTGCTTTGAAATAAATTTGAGTTTGTGTCATGTCATATTTTAGTAAGTTATGTTAATCTGAATATCATGTGTTTCACTAGTTTCACATTTTAATGGAGTCTCTATGTTTTCATGACTTCAACATTAGTCTACATGTTAAATTAATATATATCTACACATAAAAACCCAACCTTTGTTTAATAAACCTCTATTAATTATGGAGGATAACTTGAATCAAATTAGTATTGTGATGCACTCAGAGTCTATATGACCTTGGGCTTACACTAAAATATAATTGCACCTATGGGTTTACCCCTCATCTAAGTTAACATTGCATTGGTTGATTCCTCCTTCTAAATCATTGTAGCATGCAACTCCTATCCCCTAAAAATTAGGAGGATGTATGTATGAATTTTTGTTTGAAATTAATATAAATATTTTTTCTAGTTCATCTCAAGTATATAACTCATGATGATCTTTAAAAATAAGGTCTAATTCTATATCAAACACTAAAGTACATATAGAGAATGAGGATATTGGCACATATGGCACTTATGTGTAGTATACAACACTTAATATAGATAATTACAAGTGAGAATTATTAATATTAATGTAGTTTATTTTAAGTTTTTTATGTTGGTTGTCATTAATACTTATTTGTATTTCATAACAGAGCCTTAATATATTGATAATAGTAATTCCTTGGAATGTGCAGAGGAAGTACTGAAGGAAAGAAATTAAGAGTCTAGATTGAATGTACCAAGGGAGGACATAATTATATACTCATTATAGATAAATTGAACAAGTTATTGATCAAAATGAAAAGAATTAAAGGTAATTTTATTAGTATGATGGTGTGATAGGATGATGTACCAACTTCATATCAATAATATTAAGAACTAGGTGCACTAGGTGGAAAATAGTTTTGCACAAAACTATTTGACTTACAAAGGACCAAATCCAAGAAAATGGGTTCAAGACAACCTATATTATGCTTTGTATGATATACTTTTCTATGAGTTACTATAGCATGTGTAGAAGTGGTTGGTTGCATATTCAACACATAAAATAAGAAGCTATGGATGGTGTTATGAGTGGATAAAGGAGTTCCTAGAGAAGTTTGGGACCCTGAATGTTACCTAGACTAGAGTGGTGTATAAATGGTGGCAAGGATATATAAATATCTACATGTTTGAGTTCACTGTATCAACTTATTCATTCCTTGAGGAAGCATAGTAATAGTTCTTACATGACCCTAAAAGCACATTCATGGAAGAGGTTGGCATAGATCTCAAGAAGCTAATGGTTGATTATAGTTTTTTAACATTATCTATATAAGGTTCAAATAATTTTTCATTAGTTATGAAAGGGGAATGATGGGGGTGTGTAAGTGAGGTGTGGTGGAAGGGGATGAGCCAATTGACCTCTAGGATCTTAGAAGACAAGCCTATATTAAGAGATGACACCAACTGATAGAGGATCTAGAACCTGAAAGTGTCAAGAGGACCCATAGAAAATGGTAAAGGCATGGGGAAGGATATCTTAAAAATAATAACATGAAGATGAGAGGTTTAATGAAATGATGGAATGAGCTTGACTGTTGACTTGTCTATAATTTTTTGAGTTTCTACAAAATTTGGTGAGTGCAAATATGCTTATCACACATACCCCCTTTAAACCTATGGTGCATGTTCATGTACTATATCTGCTAATTGAAGACATTACAAAAGTGATTGTTGACCCTACCAACACCTCATATCTTAGACATTTTTTATCTTAGATTGAAACTTTATTATTGAATAGATTATTCCATAGAAGGAGGTGAGCAAAACTACCTATATACCATTGAGCACTAACTCACCACATCATAACTTGAATGTGATCATACCAACTCATCTAATGTTAGCAACACAAAGTGTGAAATAACTCATAGTAAGTGATTTGTTGTTAGAAATAAATAACATGGCACTAGAGGTATTGATTACACTAACAAGAATAATGGGACTAATGCCTACCACTAGGGGTGGATTCCCTAAAGTAAAATCACTAGGAGGAGGAAGTAACATCCTTGATAGAATAGGACTTCTACCAAAAGGGCAGGTGTTGGGGGATTAATCACCACAAGTATTAGTTGTATCACGTAGTAGATCTACTATGAAATGGATATGCACCTCCCAAAGCATCACAACATGTAATATGTTGTATAACATGTATTAAAGTGTGAATTATAATGGCATGCATGAGGCATAAAAGAATCAAAGTGCAAGGCTACTCACTTTTCAACCAATTTACTTGATTTTACCCATACCTAGTATAGAAAGTTTGATCCCAATTAGACCATGATTAACTATGATACCTTGAAGGATACATTATTATAGGAGTTTGACATCTTGAATTTTAAATAACAGAGCATCATCATGCTAAAATAAATTATGCAAGGACTCACAAAGAGTGTGACCTTATATAATGCATGATTTAAAACTCTCTTATCTATGTTGTCATATGATATTCATCCTTATCAACATACACGGTGGTTTGTTAGGGAGTTGTTCATGCCATTCTGAAAGGCAATTTCCATGAAAATTTTTATATATCCTCAAGAATCACTTGAAGACATGCTTAGAGTCAAAGTAGTCATAAGTATAGACACCAAGATCATTCCATTTATGGAGTCACATATTGCATCTATTGCATCATATCTCTAAATTATTACCACTATCCCTGTGCATGACACTTAAAGTGGACTATGATGCACTGACTACAAAATAAAAGGCCATAATAGAACTAACTACCCATAGAGGAATATTCAAGCTCTAATTATAAGCTATGAAGTCTATCAAGAAGTCCATGATGTTAAAAACTTCCCTTTATTATAACATATTAACCAAGTCAACACAACATTTTATTATCATTTGTGCAATTCCTATACACATAATATTATTGATTATCAGGTGATTGATGAAATGTGAAAAAAGATAAAAATGGCATGTAACAAGCTACAATAGTTTTATAAGGTAAATAAAACCAATGAAATGATGTCTGTGGCCAATAAAATTTAGTCTTTGAGATGTATCAAGGTACTATAGGGTGAGGCAAAGGATGTGATAGTGGAAGGTTACTATCATGCTTATGTTATAAGTGTGGCTTAATAGAGCATTATTAATGTGACTACCCTACACATCTCACTTATGGGTATTTTCAATGGCCCCATAAGGTTGAATATTGTCTTAAAATTCACAAAAATTTGACCTAAGGCAAGCCTAGTGTAGATAAGGGCACATGGATTATCAGATGAGAGCTGAAGATAGAAAAATAAACCCCAAAGGTGTAGCCTGCATACATAGTGGAAGTCAAGGTATAGGTAACTAATCAAAGTGGGTTCACCACTCATTCAACACTTATATATTTACCTAATTTACACCTCAAGTATGGGGATAAGGATCAAAATGAATGCATACTATAGCTTGAACCAAAATTTTCACCTTAGCCAAACCTAACATTCTAGAAAGACATACTACAATAAGATATGAGTGTAATACAAAATTTCAAGGAGATCTCTAATTAGAATGGGACCTTGAAGTATATATTGTCATGACTCAAGAGAATTAAGATAGTTTTGAGGTTGAAGTACATAAAAATATCAAGATCATATGCCTCTTTTATAATGAGGGTGTGTTACCCCTATTGAATAACTTACTCCTAGAACATGCAAGCCAAAAGTAAGTTGAGGTCACCATAACATGTATGGAAAGAAAACAAGAAATATGACACAATTAGAATGTTTAATATGACCAAGAAATTTTGGTGGATGCCACTATTTATAGATGGTATATCTGCAAGGTTCTTATAGACATGAGCATTGAGGTAAACATCTTGATGAAGACTACTTGGGAGAAAATGGGTATCCTAACTTTGAGACCTTCTCCCCATATTCTCTTCATATCTAATAAGACCTAGGTGTAGCCTACCATAATTCTAAAAAATGTATTTTTAGACATTATGGACACCAAATTCTTGTCTAACTTTGAAGTAATAGAGTTAAAAGAGCATAACAACTACCTAACACTTTTGAGAAGGTTGTGGTGTTATGCAAACAATGTAGATATGTGATTCAAAAGGCACTATATGACCTTTAAGAATATAAATGAGAGATAATTCATAACTCTTTCAAATTACCAAGGACCCCCTATGTCAAGATCATGGATATTAAAGATGAAATCAACCATATCTATAACATCACAACATAAGGCATTGAGACCCTTGAGCCAATTGATCAAGGGATCCTCTCTTGGGAGGATGGATAGTTAGCCTCAAACACCATAGATGTTGTTTATGATAGATGGTTTGAGGAAGCATATGACCCAACTAGCCATTGATGCTACTTGGTGTGAGAAAAGGTGCCAAAAATGGTAAATATAGGCTGGATATAGATTCATTGTGCTCCTAAAAGATAGATCCCTTAACACTAAGCAATGGGGAAAAAGATTATCCCACATTAGTAAGGGAAAGTTTTTTTCATTTCCAAGGTATGAAGTAAGTATTCCTCTATAATATTATGTCTATAACATTTAATTTTGAATACCAAAGGAGGTAGATATAATGGGTGCACTTGTATACACATTAAAAATCACTAGTGCTCATTGGTGGGCAACACATAAGCCTAACTTGACAACTTGGTAGGATGTAAAGGTATCCATTTACACCATATTTGGAAAAATTAACAAGGACATAGAAATTTTAGCCTATTTCAATGAATTGGATCCCATAACACATGTATGACTTTGTGAAGAAACATGGACTAGTTGTGTTGAAGACATCGTGAGAAATATATAGGTGCACACCTTTTACATAACCTTAAAGACTTCAGTGTGGATGTGGTATGTATTAAATGAGACATCCTACAAAATAGTAGACTAGGATACACTTAGGGAGTGATTTGTTCTTATCTTTTCCTTTTCTCCATAAAATCTTGAACTAATTTAGCCATTATAGGTAATTCAAAGGTTAGTGTTTGAGGACACCACTATACTAGAAGAACACCTAAGGGACATTTTTAAAATAAAGGGGTTAGATATACCAACTTGATTTGAAGAATAAATTTTGAAGAGTGACTCTAGAGGTGAATATCATGATACTCGAAAAGCATGTAACTTAAATAATTTAGCTAGAGATAAGAATTTAGTGCACCAAGTTGATGATGACACCCCAAAATAAGAATAACCTACCCATGTTTGGGTAGAGACAATTGATGTAAATAGAAATTTCATGGATTCACACTATAAGAATCATAAACATTAGTATGCACCATTAAAAACCACCAAGGTAGATATAATCTTAGAGGGGGAACAAAAATTACCACTTTGGGTGCCTATTGGTCTAATGTGGCATTAGCACAAATTTTTGATCTACCAAAAGAATTCCAAAAACATGTTCTCATGAAACTACAAGGATATGAAAGGAGTCCACCAATCCCTCAAGAAGATGAGCATCAAACTAGTCAATGATGTGAGACTAGTCAAGAAGCAACCCTATAGAATGAACCCAAATCTTCACACCAAGGTCAAATTTGAGATTGATGGCATGCTAGCTATAGGATTTTTTTACCTATTGAAAGAGTTTTAATGGGTCATCCACATATTTAAAGGCATAAAAAATGATGGGCCCATTTGAAATTATGTTGACTATAGGATGTTGAATGCCTATTATGTAATCGACCCCTTCCCAAATCCATTCATGGATGAAACATTAGATGACCTCAGATGCTACAAAATATACATGTTTACATACTAATTTTTAGGTTACTATTAATTCTAGATAAAGGAGGAAGACAAGACAAAAACCACACTTTTGATTGAGTGGGGATACTTTGCATATAACATGATGTCCTTTGGGCTGAATAATGTGCCAACATTTTTCTCTCAGGCAGTATTCACAGCATTCAAATACTTTTTTCACCAGTTCTTCCAAGAGTATTTAGATGATTATATAGTCTATGGATTGGTAAAATATCACTATGAAATTTTTTTACTAATGTTTTAAAGGTGTCGATAGTTACAAATCTCTTTGAATATTAAGAAGTGTATTTTTTATGCCATTTGGCACATTCATTAGCCACATCATCTACAAGGATGTTCTTCTCATTGATCTAACCAAAATTATAATCATCCTTCTGCTTTAAACACCATCAGTGGAGAAAGATGTCCATGCCTTTTTTAGAGATTATCGATGTTATAGGAAGTTTATAATGCATTATACTAGGATTGTGATGTTTCTTAAGGAACTATTGCAAAAGGATGGCCCATTATATTCGAGCATAGTGTAAAAGGATGCTTTCAAGACCCTAAAGCTAAAGATGGTAATTCCATTGATAATACAATTTCATGATTCTATGAATCCATTCCATGTCCACATCAATGTCTCTAGTACTAGAATTAGGGCCATTCTAGCACAACTAGGAGAAGGGAAAATGGCTCATCCTATTTATTTTACAAGCAAAATATTGACCAAGGCAGAACAAAATTACACCATGACTGACTGCAAGGCACTTTACATGGTCTAAACCCTATATCAGTTTAGAAAATATTTATTGGTGACCCCATTTGTCTTCTTTACTAATCATAAGGTGATTAAGTACCTAGTGAACAAGTTCATATTGCATGAGTGCATTTGTTGATGGATCATATTATTTCAAGAGTTCCAATTTTTTAATGTAGTCAAGCCTAGAAAGTAAAACTCAAGCCAAAACCATCTATCTCACATCAACTCTAGATATTTAATAGTCCCAATTGAAGATGATATGCCCAATGTACAACTAGATCTAATACATCCTGAAAGACATAGCATAGATCATAACATTTTTTACTATTATATATGTACCTTAGGCAATGATAACTAAATAAAATAATCAACTCATAGTTTTCACCACCCCATTTCAATTCATTGGTAGGGAACTATACAAATTGGGCTATGATGAGATCATGCACCGATGTGTCCTAGAGCATGAATGGGACTATGTACTATAAGAAGTACATAGTGGGATTTATGGAGGCTATTATGCAGGAGATGACACAATGTAAAAAGTTTTAAAATTAGGCTTATGGTGGCCAACTATGTATAATGATGAAAAATAATACATGAAAAAGTATGATGTCTACCAGTGGACATGTAAACCAAACCACTTGGATTAGATTCCCCTCTTCCCCATCCTTACATAGGAACCATTCAAAAAATGGGCCATTGATTTTGTTGGGTCTATTACTGCCACCATGAGGTAAATATGCATAAAGTACATTATGTTTTCTACATATTATTTTATTAATTTGGAAAACATAGTTCCAACAAAAGACTATATAGCTAAGATGGTATCAAGATTCATCTAGGAAAACATTATCAATAGGTATGGGTGCCTATTTAGCTTGACTAGTGACCATGGCACACATTTCATCATTGAAATAGTTTAGATCTTATTATTCAAATACATGTTGGCATACTAAGAAATGACACAATAACACCCCAAAGATAATAGTACTATGGAAGCATTCAATAAAATATTAGGAGCATGCCAAACAAAAATTTGTGATATGGGTCACAAGGATTGGGATGACTACATATCAATTTTGTGATGGGCCTATCACATGACATATAAGTGCCTAAAGAATTCTACACCATTCCAACTAGTGTTTGGTATAGAGACCATTTTACTTATGGAGTTCCTAGCTCCCTTATTGTACATCATGCATATTGGTTAATTGGATGACCAAGAGTCATTAAGCACACACCTATAAAATTTGGAGAGGATGAATGTGATATGTGCCCAAGTATGATGGAGCTAGCAGATAGATAAGGCCCACCAAAAGACATGGCATGATAAGCACATCAAAGGAAAGGTGTTTATAGAAGGTACATTGGTTCTTCTGAATGATTTTAAGTACATATGGCACCCAAGAAAATTGTAGATTAGGTGGATGGGACCTTACGTAATCCATAGCACCTTAGAGATTAGCACATGCAATCTTTGCATGTTGATTAGTGAAATTCTTCCCAAGAATTTCAATGGTAGTAGATAAAATTATACCATTAATAAAATGGTGCTTTCATCCTCTAATGTTGGCTTTCTAGTTAAAATTTGGGTGCTTTATATTACGACCATAATAAAATTAGTGCAAACCAAATCTTTGCCTAATGTTTTATTTCTTTTGTATTATTTGAAGAAGTGTGGTGCTTTTAGGCCCATAGTATAAAATTTTTGGCACTTTCACTCACATAAATCTAGTTAGGTGAGTTGATTTTGATCACTTTTAAGCACATGTGGCCAGATACCTAAGTTTATAAGTGCATGTTAATTCTTTCAAGCTAATTAAATTATAAGTACAATTACACAAGTAAAGTTCACATGAAAATGTTCATGCATAAGAGACTAAGAGGAAATATTAAGGTGATATAGGAATAGTGAAAGGATTTGTATGGGTTAGGGGAGGCCAATGCAAGATATAGTGAAGCACATAGAAATCAATCGAGATAGTGAGGTGTAGTTGAAAGGAAGCACAACACCAGAGAAGAGATGGAACCTAGGAGGCTGAATCACACATATGTGAAGTGATATGTGTAGGTAATTAGAAATAAGTCAAGGGTCATTACAAGATGAATAAATTTTAAGTGACCATTTCAATAGATGGAACCTACATAATAGCTGGTAGGAAGTGACTATTTTTATTACTTGTCACTTCCCCAAAGAAACCATTAGTAGAATTAATGATACCAAATGATTGTATAAAAATAAAAGATATATATTAATGAGCACATGGTGGTATATTTTAGTGTATTTAATTAATTTTATCATATTTCAATGATCTCAATGATGCCATCCATTAATTTGGTAGATGAAAATAGAGTATAAGACCAAATTTGGTAGAGGTAGGTGGTTTCCTTGTTATTTTCAAAAGATCAAAGCAAAGAGCTATAGCTAATAGAGAGAAAATGAGTTCCCCATAGCTTTCCTAAGTGTGATAAAAATTATGAATAGGAGATTATATTTTTCCCTAAGGTGAAGAGGTGGAAAATAGACCAAATTTGAAGGGAAAGTGAGAAATTAGAGGTTTCATCAAGATAACTAGTCTGTCATTAAAGGGGCAGAAAGCTCTAAAGCTGAACACATGGTCACATTTCTTATGGTTGTTAAGTAGAACAAACACAATTATGGGGTTTGATAGATTAATCAGCCATGCTTTAATGCTAGCAGATTCAAGATGGGGAAGAAAAAATTGGGCATAAAAACACTATAAGTGCACAAGGATATGAAGAAAGCAAAAATAATGAGAGAAACATCTACCATAAAATTTGAGGCACAAATGGTAGAGGGAGTTAGCATTGTAGATATTTATCCAACAATGATTTCAAATATCACCTATCGATAAATGGATTACCTACCAAAATTCATGGTGAGGGAGAAATGGATATACTTTGCCCATGTGTGTAAGTTGAAAGACTAAAACCATAGAATAAGTAGTAATGAACAAGAGTTGAATAAATATTGGATGGTGGATATAGGTACAAATACAAAGGAAGGCACCATGCTCTTTGATGTCTCCATCAAAGATAAGCTAAAAGCACAAGTGCAACATAGACCTTTGAGATGCCAAGCTTTGGTAAGTTAGAATACCTAGTACATTTCCTTCTCTTATAGATGCATGGAGATTGGTTCTATTTTCTTGCATGGTGTATAAGAATTTATATGAGACACATAAGCAAAATCATAGGGTTGCCTTGCTCAAGTATAGATATAAAGGAGATGATGGATGATAATGTAGAAGTGGAAAAGGTCACAAATCTCCTAGGCTATTACAAGTTAGGATTTACATTCCTCATAAAAGACATTCAAGACCTAGGCATAAGGGTGGAAATGCACCTGATAAGTGCCAAAACTCACCCTAGTAGTATATGTTCAAACACCAACAAAGCCTTCCTTTTCATTTCCCACCACACAATACATGGAAAAACTTTCAACATCTCCAAATTTATCACAAAAGAGATTATAAATAACATGCAATAATGCCATTGGGTTTGTGAGAATTTTCAATGGGGGTATATGCTTATCTTGATGATGATGGAGGAGATAGGTGTGATGGATGGTGATGATTACCACTTATGGGTATTTAAACCAAATCATGAATCCCTAGTGGATAAGTATGAGGACTACATCTCCCCCCACCCCCAATTTTTTGTAGAAGTATAAAACTAGAGTGCAGAGGTGGTTTGAAAAGTATGTGGAGGCCTTTGGAAATAAATGGTGCATCCTAAATAACTCCCTTAATAAATTTTTGGAATGGTAAATTTTTTTCTAATGTAACACTTCTATGTGGTGCACCTAACACTCATAGATGGAAATATTTTAGGTCAACTCTAATTGATTTATGTGTTTTTGGCCAAATACTCCATGGTGGAACTTAAGCAGATCCCAAATGCATAATAGATTAATATCCCATCCAAGTCCATGGATTATGACAAGAAGATGATGAGGTGATAATTTTTGCACCCTAAAACCAAGGTAATAAATGATGAGGATGATAGTGACAAACTTGACATCCATCCCCTCCAGAGTGTTATAATTAATGTGAAATTTTTGAACTTGTACTATGATATGAATCCACATAATAAGGGCTAAGATCCTATAAAATATGATTATTTCCCCTTCCTAGCTGATGATGAAGGAAAGGATGCACCAAAATTCTAGGGGATGTCACTCCATAGAAAGTGAAGTGAAAAACTAGAGGAAATTATGAAGTGCATATAGTTGAGATAGCCTTCAAGGAACCAATCACACCACCTATGCTAAAGAAGTGCATAAAATTAAAGCAAAGGGGTTATTCTTCCAATAAGAATCCAAAAAATATGAATGGACCTATGGTATTCCCTACCAAGGCCCTTTTGGACATGGAGAGAGAGGCAACCCTAATGCATATAATAGAAGAAGAGACTAAAGAAGACAAGGTAAGGACTTATGTCATGAAAATAGAGGAAGGTGAAGAGGATATCTATGCTAAAAACATCTAGGAGGCCTTTCAAAGTGATGTGACCATAGTGTTAAAAAAATGATGAAATGGCAAGCCTTACCTTTGATGCAACCCTGCTAAAGATCCCACTAAAAAAGACAATGCTAACATCCAAAGATAAGGCATGCCCAGTGGCCCCTCAATATATTGAGGAAAAAAGAGGGACCTAAAAGAACATGGGACTCAATGAGGAAAATATAAACATGGATTTGGTTCTTGAATAAATCCAAAAACTTGAATCGAAACAAAATAAGGCTGAGTTGGAGAAGAGGGCCCTAAAATTACCCTGGATAAAAAATAAAGTAGAGGTGATCAAATAGGTGCCAAGTTGCTCCATCGAACTCATAGAGGAAATTGATAAGGCATACCCAAGTAGTGAAGGGGTTTTTAAACCAAAATAAGGTGATTTTGGTGCCTTAGAACAATAAAAGGATATAGTTGAAAAACACCAACAATAAGAAAGTGACCCTAGCACAAAAGATTCAAACCTTAAAATAAACATTGAGAAGCCTCAAGATGAATAAATGGACAAATGGGAGAAGTCTAATGAAAAAAAAACATAAGGAAAATATAATTCACTCTTCAAAGGAGCACATCAAAGAGAGTGGTGGTGCCAGTGAAGGGGAAGAAGTGCACATGGAGAAGGCCATCATCAAAAAGGGCAATAAATATCTCAACATTATATAAATGCTATAGAAGGATTATGATGATGAGGATTTATACTTATACAAAATGATGCTCCCAAAAGTTATCATGAGAATGATTCAAAATAAAATTTCATTTGCATTAGACTATTACATGGATGAGCCCCAATTCAAGGCACCAAAGGATATAAATTCAAGCCTAGAGGATACTAAGGAAGGGCACAAATATCTTCTTGTTGACCCTCAAGCCATGACCCCAATACAATCTAAAAGTCTGATAATAAGAATGGCTATATAAGTACCATGCCAAAAAGTCATAAATAATGATAAGGATATAAAACTAAAGAAACTCCTCAAGTAAACAAGGGGGGAAATGTAGGACAACAAGTTAAAACTAAAACTTTATGAGGGTATGCAGGCAATCAAGCCATCTCTATTGATTTACGTCAATGCCTTAGACCTATCATAGGTTGATAAAATTTATGTATTGGTGTAGAAAATGCTCCCAATACTCCATCTTGATCTACTACAAGAAGAAGAGGAGGAAGACCCCAACATTGTGCTAAAGAAGTTATCACACAAGCTCCAAGAAGTGGAGGATCTTTTTTCCACCTTGAATATAGAAGGAGATACAATAGACGTAATATATTTTAACTTCTCTAACCAAGCCTCAGTGATAGATACATGCCTAAAGCAAGGAAAAGATGAGGACCAATTGATGAAAAAGGTATAATTTGTAGGGAAGGTGGAAAGGTCATAGATCATGAAAATCATAAATGAGTTGAGTAATCAGATCAAGGTTCAAGAGATAACCCTATAATAAATATTCCATTCCATATGAACTAAGGCTTATGAGTAAGGGGAGAATTTGGATGGAAGTGAGGCAAAGGTGTAGGCTAAACTAGAATCCTTCCAAAGGGAGTTGGATAAAATATATATACTTGTACTCAATGATTCTTCAACCAAAATTGATAGCACCGTGAATGAGATCAAGTTATCCATAAAGGACTTTGAGAACTTTAGCATAGATTTCCAAGGGAATGCACCTAATTTTTGTGATCCTAAAAAATTGATGACATAGTCCATGTATGGACCAAGGTTTTTATATGGATTAATGATGGGACCCTAACTTTGGTTTGATTGAGTTTTTGTGCCAACCTGATATCCACCTCAAAACATCTACATTTTTGGTAAGTTGTTAGCCTAACATTTTTGATAGCTAACTATAGGATGTAGTGTAAAAATTACACCATTTTTTCAATAGCTAACCAACTCTTAGATAATCATGACATTAATGAAGATATAAATAAATATGGTAAGTGAAGTGTGGTAATCATGGGATCATGGATCTAGTAGTTATGATGGTATAACTCTAGCTAATCACTCCCATGTAGCCTTAACCCTGGAAAAGATGTTCCTTAAATGCCTGTATAAAGAGATCAAGCTAGAAAAGAAGGCAGACACTAAGAATTATAGTGAAGATATAAATAGAATGGTTTTGGAAGCACACCCTATAGAGTTTTCTATATTGGCCATTAAGGCTTAAATATAGAATGGAAGCCACCTTGGCTCCAATTGTATGTGACCAAGTTTTCCTATGAGCTTCTAGGTTGTAGGTAGTATTATTTTGGATATAAACTCTTATTCTAGACTTTTAATAATTAGTAATGGTGTTAATTTAAAATACATTTGAGTTTGCATCATGTCACATATTAGTTAGTTATACTAATCTAAATTTTATGTATTTCATTAGTTTCACATTTTAATTAAATCCCTATGTTTTCCTGATATCAACATCAGTCTACATGTTAAATGGGTATAGATCTACACTTGATAACCTAGCCTTTATTTAATCTACCACTATTAATTATGGAGGATAACTTGAATAAAATTAGTATCATGACCCACTCAGAGCTTATTTGATGCCAAGCTTACCCCAAAATATTTTTATACCTATGGGTTTACCCCCTGAGGTAAGTTAACATTGCATTTATTGATCCCTCCTTGAAACTTCATGCCATGGCATAACTAGCCCAATATGGGCCCCAACTCCTTCTTAGTTATACTTTGGGTGAGAGCATAGGTCCTATGCCTTATGTGAATTATTGTTGGTATAGATGAGTGATTAAATATTGAGCATAAAATAGAATATTCTATGCTTGCACTTGTTTGTAGAAGACCCCTACTAGACCCAAACAAAATTGTTTACTATCCCTCCTATTAATTGGTCATTAGTAGCAAATTCAATTAAACAAAGTAGATTAGAGGCAATCTTTGAGCCTCCACCCTAGGTTGGTTCAAACTCAATTTTTATGGAGCTTGTAGAGGCAACTCAAGGGCATTAGGGGTGGGTTGTGTTTTGAAGTATTGTAGCGGTTCACTTATCAAATTAGCCTCTATCAAAAATTTTGATGGTTTTAATAATGAATTGGAGTCTAAAGCTCATATTATTAGCCTAAAATTAGTAATAGTTTATGATATCAAATGTTTGATCATTGAAGGTAATTCATAGGTAGTGATTCAATATTTAAATAACCAAAAACCCAAATCTTGGAACATTGATAATATTCTAGCCAAGGCATGGTAGCTCCTCAACTATATCAAATCTTTGAAAGGATTGCATTGCTTCTCAGAGTCTAATAGAGTAGATAATTTCTTGGATAACATGGGGATAGACCAAGTGAAGATCAATCACATTAATAATTATAAATATAAATGGCTAGATTTTGATGAGATGTCCAATATAGATTTATAATGACATCATTATTTATAGAGCATACAAAGTTCTGGGTGGATACTTTTATGATGAACATAATTAATATATCATTGGAGTTGGAATCCCACACTTCTGTGTGTGTGTGTGTGTGTGTGTAGTTTTGCTTTTAGATGGAATTTTAATTGGCATGTCATTTTTGGAAAACATTGGGGTAAAATTTTATTTTCAAGTGATATCTAGTGTGGGAATGGAGAAAGCCTTGGTGGAATAAGTAACATGATTGATGTTTTTTGTTTTCAGTCCCAAAATGAAAATGAGATTTGTTGGGATGGTTTATTCATATAGGTTGTAGCATACATTCTAGGTGCCATAGGGTAAGGTTACACAGTTAGTTGCTCAAGTGGTGGAGGTGGAGTAAATCAACCTAAGTTTATGATGGTGTGTTAACTCAGAGTTGGTAGTATTTTTTTCTATCAATCTCCTCATGTTGATTTTTGACAAAGGAAAGGTGATGGAAATGGTGGAATTCTTTGTCGGGATAGAATTCAATTTTAATCTCCTCATAGATATGGATCTAGTCAAATTAGGTCCATTCAAGGAGATATCAATCTCTAGTGAAGAAAGGTTTGGCTTCCTCCCTATCTCCATTTTTAGGGCCTTATAGGAGTGCTTCATTAAGGTCCTTAGTTTTGTTGAGGAAGTAGATAGGTAAGAATAGTTAGATTTTCACAAACTACAGAGCTTTTAGAATTATGTTTATGCTCTACATTTTTCACCTTTAGGGGTGATATCTATGAAAAATGAATGGAGTTGCCATGGGATCTCCTTTATCACCTAGTGTGGCTAATTTGTTTATGGAACACTTTGAAAAAGATGCCTTAGAGTCTTATCCTTTAACAATTAAGTGGTGGGATAGATTTTTGGATGTTACTAATGCTAAATGGTCATATGGTGAGGAAGAGCTTAATAAGTTTCTAAAACATTTAAATGACAAGAATGCTGATAGCTAATTCACCATGGAGAAAGAAATGAATAACAAAACTCCCTTTCCTGGATGTCATGATCACCAACAAACAAGATGGTTCCCTCTCCCATGAGGTGTTTATAAAATTAAATCATATATATTTTTATCTTAAAGTTTATTCTCATCATCACCCTCACCTAAATGTTGTGGTTTTGGACTCATTAGCTATTAGGGTTAATAATTTTTTTGATTTTGAACACCTTAAGCAAGAAAAAAATATCTCATGAGTGTTCTTACTACCAATGGTTCTAATAAATGGAAAATCAATAAATCATTTCATAGGGTTGAAACAAGAAAACCAAAAGACATGAATGATAATATGAATATTTAGAGAATTACCATTCCTTTTGTTAAAGGGATTTCAAAAAAAATTGCTAGAATTGTTAAGAAGGTTGGGATTCAGACCACTTATCACTCTTCATACATCCCTTGATCATGATAAATATTTGATTAACTCTAATTATAAAAAGGGTGTTTATATGGTTCTATGTTCATGTGGTAAACCATATATTGGAGAAATTGGTTGATCCCTACAGATGAGATTAAAATAACATACAAATGCAATTAATAGAATGCATATTTATTCATATGCCTTAGTTGAACATTCCTTAAATACTAAACACCAAATCAACATTAATGAAGGAGAATTCATTGTTAATGAAGATAATTATTGGAAATAGAAAATTAGAGAAACTATCAAAATTGAAAAAAGACCAGATAACCTCAATAGAGATAATGGAATTGGAATTGATAGATCATAGAAACCTATTTTAAATCATATTAAATATAGGTGAAAATTTGGTTTTTTCTTTATTCCTTTTATCTTTTTTGGGGTGGCTGACCTTCTCTATGTTTTAGTTTTTTTTTAACATTATATATGTTATGTTGGTTGGCGATATTTAATCCATGGAGTAACATTTTATTTTTTACTTTCTTTCCTTAAATATCAGTATACATTTGGTATTTAAAATGCCAAATAACAACTTTACTCACATGATGAATCCCAAATTCCTTTTTTCAAACTAGATAGGTTTTGTTCAGTATAATAGGAGCCAAAAATAGAGGTAAATGTGGTGCTTCTAGGTATTTTTGAAATCCTAGCCCCTATTGTTGAGATAATAGTGTGGAGATTAGCTTGGAAAACACCTACTCTCACATAGAGGTAGTGAAATTACTTCTTCATTGATTTTTTATAGGCAAATCTTTGAGGCCTAATTGGTTTAGTAAGTAGTTTTTTGTGCCATAAAGGTCTCTCATTTTCACAAGTGTGGTGCATGGTGATGAAAGATAAAAAGTAGAGGTACCAAGAACAGAGTAGGGAGTGTTATCTAGTCGCTCAAATGAGGTTTCAAATTCTATCAAAGTGGAGGTGCATGTTCAACAATTAGAAGTGGATAGGCAACTCTTGGATAGTAAAATTTTGAGTGTGAGATAAGGTGGTAAGCCCCTTATTTTAGATTAATTATCTATGGATATCAATTTTTCTTATTAGTTGGTTTTTTACTTTTCTTAAGTTATTTTCTAATGTTTCTTAGTGATCTTATAGTTAATATTTGTATATGAACACTTTGATAATACAATAAAATTGGTTCATATTAAGTGGTTTTTTTGTTATTTGTTTAGATGCTTTGAGCAATTAATTTACTCAATCTAGGCCTATCTTTTTTTAAATTTTAGTTTTTATTGGGTAGGGGTCCCACCAACCCTAACATATATCAAAAAAATAAGGTGTCATTTAATTGAATTGTTAGGAATGACATTTATTTAATGGTTATCAAAATGTTTTAAATTGATTGAGCTTGAGTTTTTAAATTATTTATTGATTTGATTAGTGAAACCATATTAGTCAATCAAAACTAGGTAAACCTTTTTCCATATAGGCTTAGACAATGAATGTGAATAATAAACTTCAGTTAAAAAAATCTTTATCTCTTTCTTTTATATTTAATTGCTGTGAAATTTTGGTCATTACAAAATATCACTTAGGTGGCATAAAGGAAAATAATGAGAAAGAGATGGTGTATATGATGAAATCATTGTTGTGTATGTGGGAGTAACCGACATGGATAATAGAGAACAGACTCTTATGAGTCAAGGTATGCATGGTTTTCATATGGTAAAATAGAGTGCAAAGTTTTTGAACATGGCATACATGCAAAGTTAATGGAAAGAGGACAAGAATAAAATAAAACATAGATAAGTTTGTATCAAAGATACAATTGAAAGATAATGATATTGAATATAATTTTCTAAAATCATTTAAATTACAAGGAAAAAGAGATATGGTAGAGGATAAACAAGTTTCAACATATGAAAAAGAGGATAAAGAGAGGCTATTTAGGACAACATTCCAAAAATATATAGATGGTATTTTTGAATACATATTGAAGACTAAAATCAGAGAATAAAATATTATTTTATTATTGGTAGTGGATTTGTTTTACATTTTAATGAGGGTAGCAGAGGATGGCATGTATGTTTTCCTATAGGTATAATTGGAGGATATGGGTGAGTATTTTGATTCTTAAAGGTATGTTTATTTATTTAAAAAGCATGATAGGGAAGAATTGAAGTATGATTTTCATTCTTTTATATATTTGATATCAAAGATAAGAGAGGATTTGAACTTAGGTAGATTTATTTGGTTCAAAGATAATGAATGTTGGAATGACAAAGGTATTAAATATATTTGGTACTACTAGATCAATAACGATGGGTAGAATCCCAAAAGTGTATATTAGATGAAAAAGAGAGATAATTAGAGGTGGTGGATAGTCTTTTCCCAAGAAAAGGATAATGTAAATATAATATTAATAGAGCTAGGAAAAGGAAAATGGTCTATGGTACAATAGGTGGTTGGAAAAACAATAAGAAACAAAATGACACAATCGAAAAGTATGTAACAAGGTGGAAGTGGACATCATTAACAAATAAATTGGGAAAAAAATGCTTATAATATTCACCCTAAAATTAAGATATGGATGTCATAGATTAAAAACCTTATATTTCTAATATGGGAACATCCAAGGGTACACAAAAAGTTTCATCAACCAAAAACAATAGTTGTGAGTGTTAACGACTGGAGATTGCACCTAGCAGTAGGAAAATAGGTTCCTACCTTCTCCCCACAACATGTAAACTCCTCTCTCACCTGTGGGATGGTGAAGTAGGAGAGGAGAGTCTCTAGGTATGGGCTAGTTCCCCCTGATGTGTCTTATTTGTTTTAGGCAGTGAAAAATATAGATATATAGATATACTATGGGGGATGAAAAGGGAAGAAAGTGCAAGAAAGCAAACAGCCTATTCTAAAGAGGTGATACACCAAAAATGAAATGAACTTCCCACCTCCACACTCAGGATCAAACAAAACATACATACACTGAGACTTGGCAAAAAGACTAGGCTACTGGAAATGACAGGGAGGTTCCTATGGAAAGCATAGGAAATAAGAACTCACCAAGGTGCTGAGAAATACACACTATAAGTGACCTCTCCTATTCTCTACTCCTGGCTGTAGTAGACAATGGCACTTTGCAGATGACTAGTTTGCTTGTGCTGGACCTGTGAGAACATCAAGGAACAATGACTGGACATAGACCAACATTCAAGGCATACACAGAAAAATCCATCCAAGAAAGAGGTAAAAACTATCTTTTATTGATTCAAGTTGAGAATTTGCAGAGCTGTGCTCTTTACAAAATTGGAGAAGATGTTTTAAAAATGGCCAAGTCTACCAATTTATATGGGAAAAGCCAAGAGGAGTCTCATTAGCTTTTGCTTGCAAGTGGCTGCATCATGTCTTCATTGGGAAGAGGGAAAACACTATAGCTAACATCATAAAACCTGCTCAGACCATGCTTGCTGCCTCATTTTGCATATGGCCTGCTCCTCTACCCACTGGGTAGGCCTTTTTCTGTGTTCTCCAGGCCTTTTTTGCCGCTTGATGTTGTGAGCGGTAATTTTATTGCCCAATGTCAGGGATGGCTGATTTACTACCTTGCATGGTAGTTTTGCCGATGTCAGCTGAGTTAGCTACTATGTGCAGCAGTTTTGCCGATGTCGGTCGAGTTCACTACCGGTCTCCTTTTCCCTGTCACTGATGTACATGGCAATTTTTCCACCTACTGCTTGTGTTGGTGGTCTCTTTTTTCCCGCCACTGCTTCCTGTGGCAATTTTGCCACCCATTGCTTAAAACTTTGAATTTTTTGTGGGACTTAGATGCATTGAACCATTGACTTGAACTTTTTGCATTGAACCAAAGTGCTTGAACCTTTTTGTTGAACCAAACCATTAAACCTTTTAGTTGAACTGAGCATGAACCTGAAGATGGACTGTAACCCAAAATTGATTGGCCTTTCATAGCTTTTTAAGAGGGTGACCAAAATTTTGCCAGAGGGGCAAAATTGGGTCAATAAATTGGTGACTCCCAGGGGAAGTATGCCTGCCATGCTTATGACCCAGTTGCCTTTGAATATCCATTAGGCACAGAGTCAGATGCAGCTTGAAAGAATTAATAACAGCCCAAAAGATCCCAGGATCAAAAATATAGAATTTACCACCACACGTAAAGGGAAACACACAAGGCTAAAAACAACTAACTGTGTATATTGCACTTAGGGAAAACAGGGAGAATGACTGAAAGCAAACTATTATATACAGCTAAGCAGGAATGTTCGCATCCCTCTTGGATCGAAAGGAATGTTTCTCAAGTCCCCTTCCTGGTGAGAAGACTTATGGTGGTAGGCAAGTAGCTGAAAGAAAATGAGATTTGGTGACTTAGTCTTCCTACCTGTCACCTAAGTTGGCTGGAAACTGAGGGGATCAAAATCAATCATGCCTCCAATATATATGTATTTTGATTGTCCCTAGAGGCTTGTTAAATTCTAGTCTTTGATATTAGTGCTCCTCACCAAGAAATCAAATACTACCGGCTCATCACCGTAAGCCTTTTGATCTGCACAATCCTTCTATAATGTATCATGGTCTGATTTGTTTCCTTTGGCCTCATTGAAAACTTTGTCAGACTCATCCTCTGTTTCCTCTTGGCCTTCTTGAAGAAGCGCAAATGTGGTGATGTCTAAAAGGGACTCACAAAATTATTGCTCATCCCACAAGACTTCACTTTCCTATTTAAAGCTTAGTTCTTCATGGCATTCCTCCTGGAAAACATACCTCTCATTTTCCTCTTTGTTGATCAGGTTCTCTAGATTTTTAGAAATATTCTCTTGATCCTCCTCTAACTTAGGCTCTTCAATGTAGTCATCCTCATCAAAACAACAAGGAAGTTCATCAAATAGAGGAGAAGAGAGCTTACCATGTATTTGTTCCTCTTCGAATTGATGGAACATCTGCATATATGCAAGGCCTGCATCTTCTCCACTACTGATAAAGTCTTCACAAGGAGCATCAATGATGATTTCTTCTTCGTTGTCACTCATGACAACCTCCTGAAGGAATGTAGATTGGATCTTTTTTTCCTCTCATGCATCTTGCAAAATAGGTTCTTCCTTGAGAAGGGGTGAAGTGGAGAAAGCATGTGGAAGAGGAAGTAGTCCTTGAGCTAGAATCGAATGATTCTCCTCTCTCCACTTGATCAACACTTCATCAATATAAGGCATGGCCTGATAACTCTTGGAAATGTGTAGGTGGGGTGTGTTCAGGCATGGAATGTGCTATTTGGTTTAAATTGTCCACCACACATTAGTTGAAGAAACTCTCTCTGGATTCCAAATTTGCTATTCTCTTGGCTAGATCTTCTTGGAAAAGATTTTCCTGGAGGCTGTTAGTATCGTCATAAGTAGGAGCAGTTTTAGCTTCTTCAAGGTTTTGAGAAAAACCTATTCTTCTTCTTCTATTCTACCCCATGATTCCACTATTTTCCCCTAATTCAAGATTTAGAAATTTGAATTTTGCTCCTGTGAATAGGCAACAACTTCATTTTCCATAAGGTCCTGAGGCTCTTCCATAAGGTCTATAAATTTTCCCTCTCTTTCAAGGAGCAACTTCATCCTAGCCTCTAAATCTTCAATTTGTTTGGCTAGGTTGTCCTGAAAGAGTCTTTCTTGGAGGTGGCTAGCATGATCCTCTTTAAAGCTTTGAGCTGGTCCTTGGTATTCCTTCCTCCAACTCAAAATTTGCACATCATGCTGGAGAGCTTAGGGAGGCTGAGGAATGCAAGGAAAAAATTGTTGGTGCATTGGAGGAGTCTTTAGAAGAGGTATGTGCTGGCTAATGGTATTATTCTAAATGGAAGGTTCCTGATCTAAGGAGTTGAAAAGATTGATCTCCATGGGAGGTTGCTCTGATGCCACTTGGCATTGGAAGGCCAGGCGCACGGGATTGGGAGCAGCTATATTGGATGAGCTAGAGTGAGCAAGTGCAATTTGATAAAATAGATTTAGTGTAAAAGAGGAGGTTTTCTTCAGGGTAGGAGGGGGCATGCAAGGCTGACTGCCTCGGATAGATGGATTTCTCCATTTTGTTACCTCATCCTTCGTGGACTATAAGCCCTGTGTTTGCCTAAACAAGCACTCCTCTTTATATATCAGCTCCTACTAATATCTGTACTACTCTTCTAGCCTATCAATTTCCATTGTTTGCTTCTCAAATCTAGCCTCACCCCCCTTATAGTTGCAGGGCAACTAGGAGAGCCACTTGAGGGGATTGCATAAATATCTGAAGTCTGATCACACACACATGAAGGAAAACAAGACCCATGATTTTCAGCAAAATAAGTATACATATAAGAAATGGATGATTCTGATGGCACTAGGCTACTTAACCAGTAGATTTACTCAGAGTCGCTAGATGCTGAAGGAAAAAATTTGATCTGCTGTAATAGGACTAGCATCAATCCTACAACTTTACTATGTTAAAAACTAGTCCCACTGGGTGTGCCAAATATGTTGATGACTGGAGATTACACTCGATGGTAGAAAAATAGGTTCTTACCTTCTCCCTGCAACATGGAAACTCCTCTCTCACCTGTGGGATGATGAAGTAGGAGAGGAGAGTCTCTAGGTATGGGCTAGTTCCCTCTGATGTATCTTGTTTATTTTAGGCAGTTAAAAATATAGATATATAGATATACTATGGGGGATGAAAAGGGAAGAAAGTGCAAGAAATCAAACAGCCTACTCTAAAGAGGTGATACACCAAAAATGAAATGACCTTCCCACCTCCACACTCAGGATCAAATAAAACATACATACACTGAGACTTAGCAGAAAGACCAGGCTACTGGAAATGACAGGGAGGTTCTTATGGAAAGCATAAGAAATAAGGACTCACCAAGGTGCTAAGAAATACACACTATAAGTGACCTCTCCTATTCTATACCTCCAAAATAAAACTCTACTCCTGACAGCAGTAGACAATGGCACTTTGTAGATGATTGGTTTGCTGGTGCTGGACCTGTGAGAGCATCAAGGAACAATGACTGGACATAGACCAACATTCAAGGCATACACAGGAAAAATCCATCCAAGAAAGAGGTAAAAACTATCTTTTATTGATTTAGGTGGAGAATTTGCAGAGTTGTACTCTTTACAAAACTAGAAAAGATGTTTTAAAAATGGCCAAGTCTGCCAATTTATATGGGAAAAGCCAAGAGGAGTCTCATCGGTCTTTGCTTGCAAGTGGCTGCATCATGTCTTCATTGGGAAAAGGGAAAACACTATATCTGACATCATAAAACTTGCCCAAACCATGCTTGCTACCTCATTTTACATGCCACTTGCTCCTCTACCCGCTGGGTGGGCCCCTTTCTATGTTCTACAAGCCTTTTTTCCCACTTGATGTTGTGAGTGGTAATTTTACCGCCCAATGTCATGGACTATACATGGCAATTTTGCCAATGTCAGCCAATTTGCTACTATGCATGTTTATTTTTCTAACATCAGCCGAGTTAGCTACCATGCATGGTAGTTTTGCTGACGTCGGCCGAGTTCACTGCCGGTCTCCTTTTCCCTGTTGCTGCTATATGCGGCAATTTTTCCACCTACTGCTTGTGTTGGCAGTCTCTTTTTTCCCACCACTACTTCTTGCAGAAATTTTGACACCCATTGCTTAAAACTTTGAATTTTTTGTGGGACTTAGATGCATTGAACTGTTGACATGAACTTTTTGCATTGAACCAAAGCGCTTGAACCTTTACATTGAACCGAACTATTAAACCTTTCAGTTGAACTGAGCATGAACCTAAAGATAGACTGCAACCCAAAATTGACTGGCCTTTCATAGCTTTTTAAGAGGGTGACCAAAATTTTGCTAGAGGGGAAAAATTGGGTCAACAGTGAGCTCATATGGTCTTGTTGGTTTGTTTACCATTTTGGCATGGTGAAGATGATCCATATGGTCTTGTTAGTTTATTTATTAGTACTCTAACCTAATAGCATCAACTAAATCATATAAGGATCAATTTTTTGAAGTGATAAGGTCCCAAGTGAGTTGGTTGAGTTTCTCAACCATTGGCACTATCTTAAAAATGGCCATATATGTTAAAGTGTTAAAACAAATAGATTATGGGGTAGAAGAAAAACTAGCATCAAAGACATATCTAAAAAAGAATGTGATTTCATATCATATTCCCCATAATAATTTATGCACATTTAAAAATAAACTTCTCATTTTGAGTTTGTGTAAAGATATGAACCCAATAATTTGGAAAACTTTTCACAATGAAAAACCACAATGGTAATTTTGTAATTTTAAATGGATGTTTCAAAACTACCCTGGTGGTCTTGAAACCACCAATGTGTAATAATCAGTAGCTTTACAACCTCTAAAATATATCTAAGTGGACATCAAAGTCTTTGGATCAAATGAATGTATAGGTTTGTGATAATCGTGAGTCAAGTGAGTACATAACATAATATCTATAAGAAAATCAAATCAAATATACAAGCATTCATAAATAAGATAAGAGTGAAAACCAATATTTTATTGAATAATAGCTCACGAAGAGAGATGTACAAATAGGAGTGCATGAGTAACTCTTCCAAGAAAGGTAGATAGAGATTCAATAATAGAAGAGTAACTTCCATACAAGGAATAGTCAATCAAGGGTGTTACTTCCTATTTATTTGGTCAAAATGTAACTCTAAGTACACCTAAACAAGATAATTCATGAAAGTAGGAAAACTCCAAGTGAAGGGAAAAATCCCATAATAAATAAGTATGGGAAAAAATAAAACCCCTACTCTAACACCCACCCATAAGCATAACTTAGGTGGGCAATGTAAAAAAATAGGTCCCACCAACTAGTCCTGATGAGGTACCCATGTGGAAAGAAATCTCTCATAAATTAGAGAAAGGGAGAAAACCCATAAGAAAAACTCCCCCTAAATTAGAGACATAAAAAAGAGGCTAGAATGATTTACACCATGGATCCCAAGATCAAACATGTGGGATACAACCAAGTTTTGGTTATGCATAGTGGATGGGGAAAGCTAATTTAGAAAGAAACAACTAAACACATTCAATGGAGTGGAAGTATTACTTGTAGGAAATTCAACTTCTATTCATTAACACATAATAGGGAAAATTGGTACAATGTGTTATAGTTCATATTTTATATAGTGGATATGTAAATCATGTTATTTGTGTTATGATTATGTGTATCATCTACCTTTATCCAGATGTGTATGTTACATAATTAAATAATTATAAGATAAGAGTGGTTATAACCACTATCAATTACCAAGAAGATGGTTGCATTAGTTCATCTTCTAGGCTAGATGATAGTTGGTGAACCCCTTGAATTTGAGTCCAAGAATTTGGATAGGCATGCATAATTATGAGTTATGGTGTGATACTATGAGGTGAGTTAAAATACAAGCTAAAAGGTGTGTAGGAGTTAGTGAACTAGAATGGAAACTTGTCCAATGTATGGGCCCTATGAGCTACAATGCATAGATTATAGGTGCACTATATTTTAGGAGAGAGGGGCACATAATTCAATAATATTATCATAGGACTTATGTATTACATAGGACTATGAGTTAATAACTATGAATAGATCATTCACCCTTTCTTATAGAGTAATGGTCTCCATTATTATGATGTGCAGTTTTGAAAACTACACCTAAAGTTGTTTTGAAGTGAATAATTTGGTTTGATTACCATATTCTCTAACCTTAACCACTAAAAAAATTTGATGTGTGTCATGGTAGGTGCATATGTCTATCACTTTGATGATCTGGTCCTTCATTGCTAGATGCAAGTACTGAGGATCCAAATCAAAATGATGTTGTGTCATTGTTGGCTAAAGAATAAGAAAATTTAGGGCTTAAGAATTTCTATGTTGAATATTGAGTGCATTCACAAGTATTTAGGTAGATCAATAATGAAGTCATCCTCACCATCTACATGAAAAATGATGTAAGGATCATAGAGTAGAGGCTTGATTTTTTAGTCTAGAGCTTTGAAGTGCTCATTTTGAAGTTTCAAATAGAATTTATTGCTAACTCACAATGTATGAGGTGTGGTATGTGCATCATGGTTCTCCTTGTACTTACCTTTAGTGTAATAGAGATTTTTTAAAACTTATTGGTGAATATAATAGATGTGGCACAAAATGTGTTTGGATTTTTCCACTTCTCATTCCTATGTGCATGATTCATTTCCTAATGGTGCATAGTATAATATGCATATAAGTGTTGAAGGTTGAAACCCATAACATGTCTATAATGGATTGTGGCCAATAGAGATGTGAAGATCCCTATTGTAGGTATGTTGAATGTATAAGATATTATCATCCTAGGTGTGTACATGTACACATTTGTATATTTATAGAAGATGAACAATTGTGTGATCGACCACTTATATTTTCCCATCTATTTGAGGATGAAAATCCATCAATTTATCTAGCTATATACTCATCAATTCCCATAATGATTCCCAAAAATTACTCATAAAGCATTGATCATGATTAGAGATGATGGAGTTTGGTAACCCAAAATGGACATAAACATGGTTGAATAATACTTACACAATACTAGCTATGTTAATGCATTTTCTACATGTAACCATGATGGCCATCTTAGAAAACTAATCCAATACAATGAACATAACATCATGTTTTCATCTCATCACCTGTAATTTAATAATGAAATCCATGTTTATAGATTCCCATGTCTAGACAAAATAGATTGATGTGTGTAAAGTCCTAGTCTCCTATTTACAAGATTGGGTATGCAACAAGGAATGCAAGAGTTGATGTGTTACTTCATGTATGTGCTCATATGAAACCATTATAAGTGCAACTCCAATGTAGTTAGAGTCTTTATCATGTCAAAGTGTCTTGAGGTCTTAGCATAGTATGCCTCTCAAATGAGTCATTGGCAAGGTGCACCAGAGGGAACATAAAGATGTTTGAGATTATAGAGTTGGTCAGATAAATAGAAATCTTGAACTTATGTACCTTACATGAGGTTGGTGTAAATTATTACAAATTCCTAATGAACTGAGTAGAGAGAAACTTAGTCTTGTAAATTATGGTCACACATGTCTATCACTATGATGAGCACATGTACCAGTAGTTGGATAACACAATATTCAGCCTTATTCTCCTTTCCTTTCTTATTCTTGATCATAATATGAAACTATTGTAGGAATGCTATCCATTTCATTTGGTCCATATTTTTTAGATTATTCTAGGACTATAAGAATTAAAGTGGTTTATGCTTTGCATGAATAATTGTCTCCTTCCTAAGAATGTAATGTTACCATTATTTGATTTCTTTTAAAATGACATATAATTACTTCTCATAAGAGGACTACCTTTGCACTATGTCCTTGAATATCTTGGATTAGTAAGCAACCATATGTCCATGATGCATGAGCATTGCATGGAGTGCATAGTTAGATGCATCAATGTGTATTTTAAAGGTTTGCATAATTTTAGGTATTGTGATAATAAAAATTATGTAAAGTCATTGCTTGAGTGCCTCAAAAGTGAATTATTGTGCATGTGTCTAGTCAAACTTAGCTTTGGTATGTGTGAGTTAGCTAAGAGCCCAAAAGATGTGTGGGAAACCAAACATGAACATGTGGTAAACGTTATTAATTCCAAGAAAACTCCTTTATTATATGATATTACATGGAGTAGGCCAATCTTGGGTCACTTTGTTCTTATCTATATCTACTCTAATTCTAGTGTGATCAATGATGTAGCCTAGGCATTGGCTTTCCACTTTGTTAAATGTACACTTCACTAAGTTGGCCTACAAGTTGTGCTGGAATAAAGTGTCTAAGACACACAAGATTTGATCCATATGCTCTTCCCATGTCTTACTAAAGATGATAATGTCATCCAAGTAGATGATTGAGTTTAGGAAAGGCTTAATTAGATCATCCATCAAATGCATGAAACTGGCTGGCATATTGGTGAGGCCTAAAGGCATGACCAACCATTCATATAATCCTTCTTAAGTTTTGAATTATGTCTTATATAATTATTAAAGATGGATAAGAACCTGATGGTAGCCTGACTTTAAGTCAATCTTGGTGAGGTATTATGGCCTCAAAGCTAGTCTAGAAGGTCATTAATGTATGGCATTAGATACTAATTATTCACCATGATTTTGTTGAGAATATAATAGTCTATTCAAATTTTAAAGACCCTTCCTTCTTAGGTGTAAGGACAATCAGACTCCTTCAAGGTGAAGAGCTAGGCTTGATCTTTCCCTAATCAAAAATCTCTATATTGATTTAAGATAGAGGGGAATATTTATAGGAGGGGATATAGGAACTAAATTGATAAAGTGATTTACTATGCAATGTGTTAAAAGGCCTTCAAATGTTGTGAAGACTCCAATACTCTACTTTAGTAAATTATCAAGTTATTATTTTTTTTCCAATGATGTGCGAGTGTTTCACACTATCAAGGTGTGTTTTAGTTTTGAATGTGTAATATATATTAGGGAATACCATGAGTAACATGAACTTATGCATGTATGAGAGGATCTTGATAGATTTCTTGGTAGAGACTAAGGTGAGTTTGGTTGTAAGCACTAACTCAAAAAAGGTTTTAGAATACAAATTGTGCATGAATAGTCCAACATTATGTATTGAATTGATAGATAAATTCATAGTCATACAAGTATATTCTCCCCAATAGGATGTTACAAACCTCCATAGGTGTGATGTCACAAGTGATGTTTTCCTCCATAGGCTTGAATTTTTAATAAAAATTAAATTACCATTGAAACCATATACCTTTCCCCTATTATAACCACAATATAGAGTATGGATTTGGATGCATAGTAGTGGTAAGACCAAGGTGTTGACATATGGATTGCATGATGATGTTATTTTGGTTTTCACTATTGATGATAACATGAAGAGGTTGACCCTTATCCCAAAACTTAGTGTGGAATAGGAATTCATGCTCTTAAGAGATGATGATTATAGTGTTGATAGTATTTAGATAAAAGGGATTTGGATTAGTTCAATCCATCAATATGGGTCTTGATGCATATTGTGTGAGTAGGGATCATTACATGTGGTATTAAAAATCATCATGAGTAGATGAGTGATGGTCATGCCACCACTTATCACCATACTTATTCTTCTTTCCTTTATCTAAAGAAGAAGGCATTGGAGCCTTAGAGGGTTGAGAAATATTCTATTGTTAATCTCTTTTGTGAGAAGTGTGTTGTTATTTCTATGAAAAAGGATATTATGTGGAGTTATGTAAAGGATGGGCCTTGTGTGTTGTGTTAGTTGAAGAGGTGACACATTGCTTCATCTTGTCATTGGATTTTATCCTTGTAATATTATGATATGCTTACCACAAAGTTTTAAAATTAAAACAAATCCATATTCATGTGGATATAAGGTGAGAGGAAATTTATGTACTTCAATACCTTATGTTATTTTCTCAAGTTATCATCCAAGAACATAGATTAGTCATGAAAAATGTTTGTGTAGTCTTTCATAGACTAATGTTTACAATAACATTGTTGTTATAACTTGATTTATACATCTTTGAAGTGGTATAGAGGTAGTATTTTTCCTTTAACATGTTGATTAAAGTCTTTCAAGATTCAATTAGAACATACTCTTGCATGCATTATGCACTAAAGCTCTCCCACTAGTAAACAATTGGTATGGATATCTTCATTAATGTGAAGGTGTTATTTTCAGCATTGGTAAACTAATTGACTAAAAATTATGCCTTGAGTTATCAAATTTATCCATCTAATTCTTTAGCATCAATCTTGACTTCAAATAGATGGATCTCAAGATTGAATTCAAAATTTAAGGGGGTATATTATTGAAACCATTATCTAGTGAACTATAGAGGTGTGGTAAAAAGCATCAAATTGATTTGTACCATCAATTTCTTGAAGTGTTTATAATGGTTGTTATATATTGCCTCTAGTGCATTGATGATGAGCTTCCATACCTTAAGGGATACCTCAAGTTATTTCTAGGCATCAACCATATTTATTTCACTATGATGTTCTTGTGGATATTCTAAAATATAACCAATTGATAAAACTTCTTTATCAAGTTATGCTCACATGTTTACAGGCATAGAAAATAATAATTTTTTTAGCTCTAATACCAATTATCCATACCATGGGGACCAAAACCAAGGGTGCAGGGGATAACCAAGTTTTGGTTATACAAATTAAATGGGTAAAGATAATTTATAAATAAATAAATAAACATATTCAATGGAGAAAAATATTACTTGAAGGAAATTTAACTTCTATTCATCAACAAAGAATAGGGAAAACTAGGTATAATGTGCTATAGTGCATATTTTAAAAAGTAGATATGCAGAGCATGTTATTTATGTTATGATTGTGTGTAGAATCCACCTTTAGCTAGATGTGTATGTTATATAATTATATAGTTGGAATATAAGAAAGGTTAAAACTAATTTTAGTCACCAAGAATATGATTGCATTAGTTCATCTTCTAGACTAGATGATAATTAGTGAACCCCTTTAAGTACATCACTAAGGTGAGTCAATATGTGGATGTGTTATTGAGTTCAAGAAGCTAAATAAGAGAAATGTTTTTGAGGTAAAGTACAAGACTATGAGGTGTGATATGTTTGAAGCTTTAGAGTGTGTAGGAGTTGATGAGATGGCATGGAAACTTTACAGTGCACAGGTCTTGTGAGTTTTAGTATGGAACTAACAGGTGCACTATAATCCAAACATGAGGGGTGAATAAGTTTGTGAGCTTAGTGTAGGACTTATGAAGTACACAAGACTATAATTTGGGAAGCAAAAAATAATGAGTGCATAGTGTGCAGTATATAGGGGTCAGTGTATAGAAGTCTATGATATGGAATGGGAATTGTGTGTATGAATTTGAAAAAGCTTTAGGCAAGGAGTGTGTAAGATTGGGTGATAGGTACATGCCTTAAATAGTATAATGAGTGAGGAGTAAGCTCATCTATGTGGTAACTACACATATATCATATAATCCACCCTTAAAAGATGATATTGTAGTGTCCTAAACCTAAAGAAGAGCCTATATGTGAAGATACTTTGTCTCTATGAAAGGTTTCATGAGGATGTATAAAATTTTATTTGTCATCTAGTAATATCTCAAATCAATGATGTCCCCATGAATGATATCTCTAATGAATTTTATGTGAATCCCTATGTGTTTGGTTTATTGATGCTAAACTAAATTCCTAAAACTATGAACAATACTCCAATTGTCATAGTAGATGATGGTAGGTTATCTAAAATGGATACCAAACTCTAAGAGAATCCCTTGAATCTAGATGACATTATTAAAAACATTAATATCTCCCATGTACTCTACCTCAATAGATGATAAATCAATAAAATTCTAAATCTTTCTTGACAAATTAATTAGACCTAAAATAATGGAAAGGGAGTCAAAGTTGGCTTACAATCAATAATTTCAAACCAAAAAAGTAGATCAAGAGAATAATTAGGTTGTGTAATATTAATCCCTGAGTCAGATTGAGAAATATGAATCTCAAGGAAGTGGTGTAACAATCCCAAGCCTGTCATGGAATATAGATCCTGAAGATCCATTTTCACTACTAAAATAGATGAATAAGAGATATCAATAATCAAAATATTTTCATCATAAAGAAGAAGAATCAAGATAAAATCATCTTACTATAAGAGATAGACATTCAGATTTGAATGGAATCTAGTGAGACATGCTTAAAGAAGAAAGGAATCCATCTTGATGTACCAATCCTAAGGGTCCTATTTGAGGCTTTAGATGGATTTATGGAGTCTATATAAAAAATAAGAATCCATGAATAATATTTAAGGCTACTCCATGAAAATATCTTCCTTAAGATCACTATGAAAAATGGAAAACTTCACATCCATCTGATGAACATTCCAATGATTAGCTATGGAAATAACAAGTGTGAGTCTAATAGAGTTCATTTTCATGATTTTTGCAAAGGTATTTGTGTAGTCAATGCCAGACACCTATGATAAATCTTTAGTGACCAACCATGAATTTAACTTATCAATGGACCCATTTACTACATAGTTCAATATATCCATCTTCATCAAACTATATTTCTACCATTAGGAATAAGTGTCGAATCATATGCATGATCCCTAATTAAGATGGTATACTACTTATACATGGTAGAATATCACTCAATAATACCTTATGCCTCCTATAAAGTCTATGGATATAAGATAGAGGTATATAAATCATGTGCCCCACTTTGAAAATTTAAACATGTCCACTTATCATTTGAAGGATCCCCAACCCATGTACCTACGTTCTACAATGTCTTCCTAACCAAAAGAAGACTAGAATTGGATGAGTTAGGTAGAGAAACAACATCCTCCAAAGTGTGGCTAGATGTGGATGAAGATGAGTCTCCATTAGTAATATTGATATTAAAATTGGAAGAAGTGTTCTCAACCTATAGAATGTGTTTAGGCTTATCTAAATCATCTGAATCAAAACCAAGTGAGCCCAATGAAGTGGGAGAAGTTTAAGTGTTGAGTCTATTAAACTCTCTTGAAATTGAAAACTTCTCTCAATGAATTTCTCATGTGTGGTTAGATGAAGAAGGTGGTACCCCTTGACACCATATGGATAACCTAGGAAGATGCAAGGCTTACTCTGAGGTAATTAACCTTGTGCTTCTTCTTAGATATACAGTCCATTTCTAGAGATATACAGACTCTAAAATGATCAAATGTAGGTTTCCTATTAGACTAAGCTTCAAAGGGAGTTATTCCTTTTAAAGCATTGTGTGGAACCCTGTCCTAAATCTATAAATCATAATTAATTACTTTATCCAAATACTATGGTGTGAATTAGAGTGAAACATAAAAATTATCCATCTCTTTGAAGGACCTATTCTTGAATTATGTAACTTTGTTCTATTGAGGACTATAAAGAACTATCCACTGCAAATCAATCACCTTTACTATGTAAAATTTCTCAAACCTATTGTTGACATAATCACACCCATTATCAGTTCAAATAACCTTGATGAATTTCTTATATTATTTTTCTAATAAATTTGAAGTCTCAAAAGTTGTTAAAAAAATAATATTTATGCCTAAGGAAGTGAACACATCTCAATAAATCATCATTGAAGGTAAGGACATACTTATACCTTGTGAAAGATAGACTAGGAAAAGGCCCAAATACATTAATGTGAACTAACTCTAATTCATGTGAATCCCTCTAAGCTTTTCCTTTGTCAAATTTTTATTTTGTATGCTTCCCAAGGGTGACACCCTCACAAATACCCTTAGAGAAATAGACTCTAGATAAGCATGTGACCATGTCATTTTTGCTGACTTGAGGTGGCTAAATTACACATGCCAAAGTTTACTAACTCCATCTAAATGATTCACTAATGTAGTTAGAGAATAATTACGTGAAAAATGTGTGAAGGTATATAATCTAGCTTGGTGATCTTCCCTACTCACTTCCATTATAGAATCATTGTGCAGCTCTTCGATTATGAATGAATCTAGTGAAAAACTCTACCTTCATGACCTTACTAATGTGATTGATTTGGTATATTAATTTAAAGTTATGGAATACTTAGAAAATTATTGAATGTACCTCCATACATTTAAATATACCCTCTTCATAACACTTCTACTCTAGTGTCATCATCCAAAGTGATAAAAGACATGCTACAAGGCTCCAAGGAAGAAAACTCAACTTCTGAAGAGCCCATGTGGTGGGAATCACCTAAATAAATAACCCATGAATAGTTTAGATCTATAATTTATATAAGAGGCTTTCCCTTTTTTTTCTTTTTACATTTACATTTTGCATTAGAATAATCTTGGGTTGATGAATTATGCTTGATAGACTCCGGGACACCCATGTTTTTTTTCAAGAAGATGATTTACATGATCAATTTGTTTCTTCATGCACTTATGGTCATCATGCCCATTTTTATTGAAATAGGAACACTTAACCTTATTTTTCCTGGGTTTATCATTGGAAGAGGAGGTTTTAGTGGTTGTTTTAGTAGATATTAATTCTTTCTTATTCTCTTGATCCTTATTTTTTTCTTCTTATCTTTATTTGAAGTCTTATGTGTAATGTCCCTTTCTTAGGGGCTCCTTTTTTTGAACAAAAGCTCTGATACCACTGTAATGTCCCTTTCTTAGGGGCTCCTTTTTTTGAACAAAAGCTCTGATACCACTGTAATATCCCCAATTTCCCCTCAAATCTAAAACTGGATATTTTCCTGACTATCTTTCTGTATTTTGCTTTTTAGATATTTTGCATGAGTAAAGATGTGATTTTGCAAGATAAATTCAAATAAACAAATAAACCACAGTTAATGTCTTAACTAGAAAATCAGTGCTCTTATTATTCTTCAAAATTATTACAATAATGAATCTCTGGCACGCATATAAAAGAATACAAATATCATCTCAAAACTTGATCTTTTGCAAATTTGGGATGGCTCTAATACAGAAGATATTTATCTGTGCAATATCTGAATCAAAACCCTGAATCAAAAACTTAATAAAATAAATCACTGTAAATACCTGTGATAACTTCTATGTGAAGTTATCTCTCAAACTTGTAAACCTCTATAATAACTTCTGTATGAAGCTATCTCTCAAATTGGCAATAGATCAGCTGATCTCTCACAACCTCTGAATCGCACATAATGAAGAGTGGATGTTCTTCAATACAAATGGAATCCTAGAACCCTTTGCTCAGTCTTCACAGAAGAATTCTTAACAAGAATCAATATCAATAATCAATCATATTCAAACTCTCTCCCATGAGAAACCCTTATACCCTCCAAAAATGTGTGTTTCCAAAATTAGATTTTCTTAAATTAGAATTAGGATTTCTCAAATTAGAATTAGGGTTGCATAATTAAAATATGCTAAATAATTAATATTTAATTAAATCAATCAAATATTAATCTCCCTCAATACATGTCTGATCGAGCCCAAACAAAAGCCAACTGGAAAAATTTTGCTAAATGAAGCCAAGCCAATCTCCATCAAGACCCTCTAACCATCCTATCAGCCTACGAGGGTCACATAATACGCTAACCATCAACTCTAAACATGTCAACTAAAAAGGGGACATGACAATCTGCCCCTCCTAAAATTGCTTACCCTCAAGCAATCATTGAATGACAAACCAATCAATCCACCTGGATCCCAAATGTAGTCATGATCTCCACCACTGTCATTCAATACAAACTCCATGCCATGTCTATCACAACTCTTATCTAATGGCATCACATCATCTCTAGTACTAAGATAAGAATCCCAACATCCAATCCATAAATGAAAATCAATCGACAACTCAAGTAAACTCCTTACTTGAATAATATCTAAATCTGGAATATGAATGCTAGACATACTCATATCATCATCAACCTATTACCCGACTATAATAGAAAGCTAAGTCCCTGTCACATTTTCTATCTCCTAAACTAAACTCACCTCAAGACAAAGCTTGTCCACTTGTCTCTCCTGTGTTGGTGCCAATGTGCACTCGGTAGCACACTCGATCATGTCATGTCGTATGAGCCTCTCCATCTGATGAAAAAACATATATTTGAAGTTGTTACCCCGTATTGCCTTAAGAATATGTGTCTTCCCATCAACATCAAAGTGAACCTCCATGCCCTTGAGATGAAGAGTAACTTCCTCAAATGAATGAATCCACTTCATACCCAAGACTAAGTCTATATCCCCCATGTTCACCACATAATAATTAGCCTTGAACTCATAGTTGTTCAAGCGCAATAGGAGGTCTCTAATCATATGCTCACACCTAAGAGTGTGACCATCGGCTACCTTAACTCTAATGCCCTCAAAATCTTTAGTAGTGAGTCCACGCTTCTCCATAAATCTAGCATCTATAAAATTATGTGTGGCTCCTATATCAAGAAGGGTGATGACCTTTTGTCCTACCAAAACTCCACATAGTCTAAATGACTCATCTTACTGAATGCTAGATAGGTGTGCCTCCTATATATGAAGCTCTAAATCTACCTCTGCCTTAGGCTCTGAAGCCTCTACCTCCTCAGAACCATCTTTTTGTTTGGAATCCTTTGAATCTGAATCCTCATAATACACCCACATCACATGATTTGCCTTGCCCTTAGGCCTCAAAGGACAATCATGATTGGCATCATAGGGACCTTTGCAATAAAAGCAAAGCTTCTTCTTATGTAGATCATTAAGAGCCTCTTGATCTAAAGGTGGTGCTACAGGATTTGCCTTAGAATCATTCTTAACACTTGATTTATCTATGTTAAAATCCAGTCGCTCTCTATTCCCATTGAAGCACTTATGGTCCCTGGATGAAGAAGTTCCTCCTGAGTTAGATTTACTGGATGGGGCTACCATCTCCATACTATGCACCTTATTCATAGCTATCTATAATGAAGGAGGATCAAAGTCTTTGATCCAACCTTTCAATGGTTCTATCAATCTATCCATGAAGAGAACTACCAATCTACGCTCTGAAATATTTGGCACCATGACTGCCAATCTCTGAAACTCACCAATGAAGGACTCCAAGTTCCCTGTTTGTCTCAACTGTGCCAGATCTCAAAAGTAAACCTTGAGATCTTTCTTGTCAAACCACTCAACCAATCTATCCACAAAGTCCTGGTACTCTGTCACCTGGTTATGCTGAAGTGTTACCATACCATGATACCACCAATCATGTGCTACTCCATCCAAGTGCAAAGTGGCGTATTTGATGGCCTCTATCTCTATCATTGGCCTCAATGCCAAAAAGGTGTCAAGCTTATGAACCCAACATTGAGCTATCATCTTGCTGCTACCATCAAAAGTAGTCAAAGAAAGCTTGCCATTAGCCTTCTTCAGCTCACTGAGTTGACCTCTAGGCCTCCTGTCCTGTCTAACCAATCTATAGTGCCCTCTCCTCTAATTAAAAAAATGATCAAAGGACATCTTCTCCTGAACCTGAGGAACTAATAAGTCCCACTCATCATTTGTAGCCATGAGGGTATCTGCAAATAGGGAATCACCTACCACCTCCTTTATTGGTGCTTCTTCTGGTTCATCCTATACAAATGTAGGCCATGTAGGTCTATCAATAGTCTTGGAATGGGTCAGCTATGGTCTCTGATTAATAGTAGCACTCTTGTTATCTCCTTATTCCCCATTCCGTCTATTAGGTGTGTTCATCCTCCTTACCATAGTAGTAAGTGCCTGTAGTGCCTGTGTCATCTCATGATAGACTCCTCTGGTACTCTGATCATCATTATGCCTGTGGCCCCAATGTGGGCTACCATCATGTCTATCACTCATGATGATTGGCTGCTATTCTATAACTTGAGTGCCTAGACCAATCTACCCAAACTACCCAATAGGATTGTAGGACATAGCTCTGATACCACTGTAATGCCCCTTTCTTAGGGGCTCCTTTTTTTGAACAAAATCTCTGATACCACTGTAATGTCCCTTTCTTATGGGCTCCTTTTTTTGAAAAAAAGATCTGATACCACTGTAATATCCCCAATTTCCCCTCAAATCAAAAATTGGATATTTTCTTGACTATCTTTCTGTATTTTGCATGAGTAAAGATGTGATTTTGCAAGATAAATTCAAATAAACAAATAAACCATAGTAAATATCTTAACTAGAAAATCAGTGCTCTTATTATTCTTCAAAATGATTACAATAATGAATCTCTAGCATGCATATAAAGGAATACAAATATCATCTCAAAACTTGATCTTTTACAAATCTGGGACGGCTCTAATACAGAAGATATTTATGTGTGCAATATCTGAATCAAAACCCTAAATCAAAAACTTAATAAAATAAATCCCTACAAATACCTATGATAACTTCTGTGTGAAGTTATCTCTCAAACCTATAAACCTTTGTAATAACTTCTATATGAAGCTATCTCTCAAATTGGCAATAGATCGGCTGATCTCTCATAACCTTTGAATCGCACACAATGAAGAGTGGACGTTCTTCAATGCAAATGGAATCTTGGAGTGCTTGGCTCAATCTTCATAGAACAATTCTTAACAAGAATCAATATCAATAATCAATCATATTCAAACTCTCTCCCATGAGAAACCCTTATACCCTCTAAAAAGGTGTGTTTCCAAAATTAGATTTTCTTAAATTAGAATTAGGGTTGCACAATTAAAATATGCTAAATAATTAATATTTAATTAAATCAATCAAATATTAATATCTCCCTCAATACATGTTCGATCGAGCCCAAATGAAAGCCAACTGGAAAATTTTTGCTAAACGAAGCCAAGCCAATCTCCATCAAGACCCTCCAACCATCCTATCAGCCTACGAGGGTCGCATAATAGGCTAACCATCAACTCTGAACATGTCAACTAAAAAGGGGACATGAAATTATGTTTTTTATTCCCATTAATTAGGTCTTGAGGGTTTGAAGACTTTAACATGTTGATATGTATTAAATTGTCTTGTTTCCTAATCAAGTTGGTACTTAAAGCATCTAAATAGAGCATTTTCCATACAGTGCCTAAAGTACTTTTAGTGCCATGGAAAGTAGATACAAAGATTTAGTAATTAGGACCTAGCTTAGAGAGTACATAAATAATAAGTTGTTAATATTTCTTCTTTATTTCACATTATTTCAACTACAATCTCAAAGACTTGAACTTGGTGAAGAAATCTTGAAGGGTGTCAACATTGTTACGACTTAGGCTGATAAGTTCATTTTCTAGTTCATGACCTCTCATCACATCTTACTTCCCAAATTGATTCTCCAAAATGGTCCACACTTCATTTGGTAATTTGGTAGGTTATATATGAAAGAAGAGATCAAGAGACATGTAAAGACACAATAACCCATAGGCTTCATCACTATGATTATACCACTTAACATTTTTTATATCTATAGTTGGTTGAGTTTCTAACCCTATTTTTATACGATGAAAAACTTTGATCCTAAGAACAATTTACATTTTAATTTTCCATTTATGATAATTAAATGGTGTTAGAGGGTTAATTAAACTTGTATTAATTATTTGTATAAATCAAATGCAATGGTTGTAATTGTTGTTGTAGAAATGAAAGTGCAAGTAGAATGGAAAGTGACTCAGAAACATAGTACACCCACTTGAAATATGAAATGGTGAACCCCCCCCACCAAAGATTTCAAATAATACATTCTCAAAAGAAGTCAAACATAGCTGATAATACATCTAGACAAACAATTGTAAATGTCTTAATGACAATATTTTCAACACTAGGTGAGGATGTTGGGCTCAACCAAAAATACATCTAGGATGAGTACACCAAGTGAACAAGTAAAAATATGTATAGGTTTTAAACAATACAAATTAATCTTTAAATATTACTAAATATATATTTTTTTATTAGAAAAATCAAAAAATATTCACTAATAATGCTAAACTTCACCAATCCTGTTATGCATTACTTGTGAATTTAAATAAAATTAGCCTATTTGACCTTGTTTTAAATTAGGTTATTAAATAAAATGTGATTTAATATGATATATTTTTTAAAAATATTTAGGGAAAATTTTAAATAGAATTATCTTATTTTGGAAGAAACTTTCAATCCTTTATAAATTTTAATAGTTTTTTGTGTTGTTGCTTGAACCCCCCTACTACAACAAAAGGCCAATTCTAGTGAGGCTATTAGGTTGAGCCAGTTGATTTTGTCATAGAGGCTACATGAAGTGGTGGTTATGAATGGGTGACTCATAAAGTGAAAATTCCATAGCTTAGGGATGCCTAAAATCAATATAGAACTAGGGTCAAACACACAAAACCAATTGAGGCTAAGTTGAGGCCAAATACATAGGCCAATACCAAACATATAAGACTAAATATATGGTTTTATGGAGGCACATGGTTCTTTTTTAAGAAAATACACCAAGGCATATGGAACATGCAATCACTAAGAAAACACAAAACTATGGTAATGATTGCCAATGAACTAGATTTGGAAAAATGACTCCACCAACAACAAAAACTCCCACAAATGAATTATATAAATAGATTATTTTTTAAATGAAAATATCATGAATTTCAAAATAATTAACAATGAAAAAATAGACACACGGTTACTATAGTTAGTATGATACCATATCAAAGTAGATGCTAGGATATCTGGATCAAGTGATTGCATGGGTTTTTGATAAGCATGAATCAAGCAAGTACACGACACAATAGTTGAATTAAAATTAAATCACATACATAAGAATATTTAATTAACAAGATAAGAGTGAAAACCAATCTTCCATTGAACAAGAGATCACCAAGAGATATGTAAAAGTAGGAGTGCATGAGTAACTCCTCCAATAAAGGTGATTAGAGAGCCAATAATATAAGATCAAATTTCATATGTAGAATATCTAATTGAGGGAGTTACTTATTACTCATTCAATCCAAATAGAACTCCAAGTATACCTAAACAAGCTTATCCATGATATTAGGAAAAATACAAATACAGGAAAAAATACCATAATAAATATGGGAAAAAAGAAAACCCCTACTCTAACTAGTTATGTGAAGTGGTTTTTCATGCATGAAATGTAAAAATAAAGTAACAACCTGGAATGATGAATTGTTAGTTATTAAGTGATTCCAAGATGATAATGAAAGTGAAGAGGCACTCAATGAGTTAAATGAAATTAGAGAAATATTTAAAATGGGTAGAGAATAAATATTCAAAGCACAAGAGTTGAAAGATGGCTCTAATTTGAGAAAAGGGAGTTTAAGAGTTGAGTTCTCAAATTAGAGTGCCAAGTGAGAATGTATTGAGTATAAAATAGACTAAAAGAGGGATAAAATTTTCTTCATATAATTTAATAATCCTATAAAGTGAGTGTGAGATAATGCGTAACCAAATATTAGTAATAATATATTGAACATAAATAATGATTGTGTTGAGTTTCAAGTCTAAGTAGTGTGATTATATGTGTGTGACCATTTGAGATTGAGTGTGATTCCCAACTAGGGAATAAGTAAACCATTCAATTGGCTCCCCCATTCATGTCTACATCACTATGGTTGATGATGGTGCTAATAGATTACCCATTATTCTTTTTTTAGATGTTGATAGTGAAAATGAGACTTATGATGATTCAAATCTTATAGAACAAGTTGACCAACATAGAGTAATGTCATCCATACTTTCTCTTATATATATCAAATCAAATATAAAATCAAACACAACCAAACATACAACATCAAAAATCAAATCAAACATCAAACATCAAATGAAATCAAAAATTAGAATTAAAAAAATTAATTTATCCTAACATCAAGTCAAATCCTAAAAAAATCAAATCAAACCAAATCATAATCAAACACAATCAAAGATAAATATAATCTGAGATTTATCCAAATCATATCCAATAATAATTAAATACAAATCTAATATAGACCCAATTTCATCCCATATCATCTATCCAAATACCCCATTTACTAGGGACCATCTAAATCTCGATATCCCCTATTAGCTCAATTTGGTTCTAGCACCACAATCCCAAGGTCAAAATTTGATCAACCAATTCCAATAGGTTAGCTAATAGGCATCTCACCTATCATCCCTTATTGATCCTTCATTCACCAATCCAAGATCCAACACTTCACAATCTAACCATCTTACATCCATACTAAATCCAACCCTAGATCCACAACAAATCTAACAATCTAATCTTATTCTACCATCACCCCTCCAAGGATCTTTGTGTGGACATTAAAAAATGCATGGTTCTAGTCATTGTAAAATACCCCTTGGCCCCCTTATCCTCCTCGGGTTATGAATAATTATTAAAATACTCCAATACACTCATTCACCCCATTTTTGCTAATTTAATTAAGTTAATTAATTTAAAAAGGCCTATTTACACCTCCTCACCCAAACCCATCGCTAATTTATTGACACCTAGAGTTAAGACTATTTACTGCCTAGGCATTTAATGCCCTAACCCCTAGACTTATACCTCATGCATCCCAATAACTCCTTAAATAACCTCAAACCATTTTCATTGGTTTTAATAACCAACCTTAGGTGCAAATAACTAGATCTAACAAGTTTTTACTTATGATTGACTTTTGTCACCCTTCGACTAATGAAAATTGACTAGGACCAATGACAATTACTTAATGCTACCCAAAGACCCTACATAAAGAGCTTGCAATGATATTTTTCACATGAATCTTGACTCTTAGGTGAATCAAAGCTTTCAAGTGATTCAAAAACCAAACTAGAGACATCCAAGTACCCTAGAAACTCATCATGAAAATGTCAAGCACTGTTACTCTTCCCATATTGATCTAAAATCCCAAACAAATTGTACTTAACCCTAGTATTCTTCTAAGATATCAACTCTAGAGCTAAGTATCTACACTTACATTGAGTTTAGTTGTTAAGATTTAGTTATTTTACTATTTTTCACCCATTTCTCATCCCTCTCACACCACCCTTTTTATTGGAGTTTTGAAACTCCAAGTACTCCACCTTCCACCATGTACCCATAGGGCATCTCAATCACCTATATATCCAACCTATAGGTTTGATATGTCTAAGAATTTACTCTAACCTCACAACCATTACCTAATCTATAAATATCTTGTGTAAGCCTTCTTACAACCAACCTAACACAATTTTTTGACCAAAATATGACTTACAGAGACTAGCATGAATCATATTTGACCAACATTAGTCATTCTTTGATTCAAAGAAGTTTCCTTAACCAACACCAGTTACTTAGTGACTAACACTGGTCATTGTGTGTTTCATTTTTCCAAAAAAAAGCAATTCTTGCCTATTTACCTTCATTTAAATTTTGGTTTCTAATTTTTTGTCACATCACAAAGTTCTAAACTATTTTATAAAATAGGTTTGAATATTTTAACATTAGTTTTCAATAAGTTATTGTTATTTTAGTTAAAATCATTTGTTTCACTTCTAGCATTTATTGCATTGATTTCATCATTTTCCATTGTTTCATACAAGTACCTATTTCCATTTATCAAATTTTAATTATCTTAAAGAGTGAAATGACAGCCTCCAAGGAAGCCTAATACTTCTCAGATCTAGATTTTTCTAGGTAATCCACCCATATATCTTAATCCACCCTTTTCTAGTCCTCTTATTTGCAGGTCATCCTCCCAAGCCAAAGAGGAGTATATATAATTTATTGGATCATGATCACACAATGAAAAATAGGTTCCTCTTAACCACACCCCTCTTTTAAATTTTTCTTGTTTTCTACAAAAAAGGAAATAAAACACTAAAAAAATAGTGAAATATTATGGCACACCTAGTGGGACCCTAGATCTTTTCTTGGGTTCATAGGTGGTTAGGAAATTTAGTTGCATTAGTGAAATTTTCATTCTTTGCAATTTTCATTTTTGAAAATTAAATTTTCTTTCTTTCTTTCCTTCATTGAATATCTTAGTTTCAATTTTTATTTTCCAAATCAAGTTTTAATCTCCTTTGAATTCTTAGAAAAGGTTAATATTTTAGTTTTCCCTTCCTTTCTAAAAATCAGAAAGCACTCATCCTAAGATTAGGACTTGCATCTTCATATCACATTTAGTTGTATCATAGTTATTATTGTACTCATTGAAAATAAATAAAAATGTTCTTTTGGGTTTAATAACAACTTGCATCCATTGCTTGCTTGCTTTTTTAGTTCACATAGTTTAATTTAAATGGTGAAATTTATCATATAGAGTCATTTCTTATCTCACACATAGTACCAAATCACTCATTCAAATAAAACATCAAACACTGACATAATGCCCGACTAGGATTTCATCACCTAGCAGCAAACCTTTCCCTCAGCTATCAAACTTGGAATTCACTACCAAGGGTAGAAACTAAAACTTATTTTGTTAGCTAAGTATAATCTCTATCAATTTGGTATATTTTGGCTAAACACATGACACCCTTATCACTACAATGTTTCAAGTGGGGGGTAGACCCCATTATCAAGCCACATACCAAATTATAATACATATTTTGATATCCTTAAACAACCTAAAACCATATTTAAACTTCCTTTTCTAGTTCCCATTATATAATCCCAACTTGAGTCTCATAAATTATAAAATTGAGGCATAATCCCAAAGAGAGATAAAAAGTATTCTAAGACTTAAATAGACTCTTAGTGTATGATTATTTTCCTTGAATATTTTATTTTATTTTCTTCTCTTTTTAGTGTGTGAGATCACTTTCACCCTTATTTCATCTTTCTTTCCATGGTTTTTACAAGAGAATAACTTAGAAACCAATAAAATCAAGATCCATGTCCCAACCACCCATCTTATTCTTCCTCATCCATAGAGCACACTCCAGATGTAGACATTTCCCCTAATTACTTTGGAAGTCCTAAAATACCTCATTATGTTTCCTAAAGAGATAAGGATTTCACCACCCTTCTTGATAATAATCTCATGGCTCTACATCACTACCTTTCCACCATGACTAATTATATGCATATTTTGGTTCCCTCTATTGAACCTCCCTATGGCATGCCAACTTACTTTATCAGTTAGACCTTGGTGTCCACTATCTCCACTAGACCTATGGTAACCCAATCCTCTTCCTCCACCAATAACCCTTCCAACACCACCACCTAAAACCAATCCCTTCCACCAACCAGTACCAAAACACCCTATACCCCAACCAATAACCCTTCCAACATAGGAATAACTCAACCTTTGAAAATCCATACTCCACTTACCATAGGGATACCTTAAACTAGTGTTTCTTCCCTACCACTTGAAATTCACAACCCACCATCTTCCACCCCTTTCTAAAATTTGGTAATTTTCACACTTTATACACTCCCACCTATTGGCACTAAGGTCACTACCCACCTTTAAAACACCAATCCAACTATGTCTCTTACCCAACTAATGTCTATTCCACCAAACCTAGGGTATGTCCCAAACCCACAAGGGTTCATGACTTCACCTTCTTCCTAATTTTCCATGCCCATATACCAATGTGTGGCATCTTCCCAACCTTCTATGCGTACTTACCAATACATGGCATCCTCCCATCCTTCTTCTAGTTACCCATATATGTCACTTTCATAACCCCAATAAAATATACCTTATATTTATGTGGGTGCACAACCATAAACTAATCTTATCAAGATGTTGATGGATAATAAGACCAATCTAGATTCATATATTTTTGGTGCCCACAACATCTTGTCATATGACCAAATTTACAATGAGCCAATTCACCTATCCATCCCAATCTAACCATACCTCGCATAGTGGGAGATTCCAAAATTTGTTGTGTTTCAAATCAAAGAGAGCCCCAATGAGATATTAGTTCATTTAGGAATCCATGTTATTTAATTTTTTATGATTATGCTCTCCTTGTCCACACTTTCCCCATGTCCTTAATAGGACCCACATTAGATTGGTATAGTGTTATTACCAAGCACTCCCTCTTCCCTTTTACCCATCTAGTCTAAACTTTCATAGACCATTTTTCTATAAAAATTTCCAAGAAAGTTTCTATCATCAACCTATATTCCATCAGCCAATTTTAGATGAGTCAATTGTTGACTTTGTGGCCTATTCAAGAGGGTTGATTAACCAAATCTCCTTTTCTTTACCCCAACTGGAGTTGATTGAGATTTTCTCTTAGGCTTGTGCCAAACATATCTCATCAACCTTACAGGTTCATATTTTTCAAACCTTTGATGAATAATTGACCATGGATCAGAAGTTGTATATTAGAGCTATAGATGAGGGAAAGCTTAAATTGAGGAACAAAAGTTCTAGTTTCAAATGAAACAAAGATTATTCCTCTAAAACCACCTACCACACCAACACCAAAGCTAAAATAACCAAAAATCTATTTTTGATTAAAATGGATCCTCTTCTAGTTGTTAACCAACCCAATTCTTCCATGTCTAAAAATAGTATAATCTACTAATGGAGTCATACACTTTAGTTTTGGAAAAGTTTTTGAAGGCATCTATCATACAACTTCCTCTAATTAAACCACCTTAATAATTAAAATTCCTCCCACACTATACTAAGTTGGTATAAGAAAAATTAAATGTGAAGCTTCCACCATGTCATTAGACATGATGTTAGTAGATGTAAGACATTTAAAAACATTATCCAAAATCTAATTGAAAAGGGTGAACTTGTGATGAATAACCCAAATGCACCCCCCAATCAATCACTTGACATTTTTAGATAAAATTACCCTAACCATTCACCTTTCATAAATAGTGAGCGTATTAATGTAAATTCCTCCCACAATCATGAGGTTCACATAGTTAATGTTATTTTCAAATAACTAATAGTTAATGAACCCATGTCCCAAACTACCACCTCTTCTCCATTTATTGAGGTAGTGGAGTCACCTTCCTTTTTTTATAAAATGAATCAAAGAAAGAACCTATCATTCCCTCTCCACTTATTGAGGTATTGGACTCACCACCCTCTACTTTGGAAAGCATATCAAAGGAGGAAACCATTACTTTCCTTCCTTTTCTCCATAATAGAACTATCCACCCTTCCTTTGGAAAGAATTCTTAAGGAAAAGATTACTTCACCTACCCCTTATATGGAATAATCATCCACTAAGGCCTTAGATAATTTTATAGAATAAAATAAGAACATGGCCATCCCTCTTTCTAAACCATTTGGTTTATCCTTTGAGTCTAACATTAAAGGAATTAAGCCTATCTATAAACCCTTTTCCAGGTTAGTCTAAAACTTATAGTTTCTACCTCAACCAAACCTTACTCAGGACACATTTTGGCATAACCTTGGGATATCTTATCCAACTAAGAAGGATTAATCAACCTCACCCTTGTCTACCCAACATCCAACCTCCACTTGTGAAACTACCATCACCCTAGTCAAACTAGAAAAATCCTCCGCCTCTGAAACCTTAGATATATCATCCAACCCCAATCCATCCAAAATAACCAAAGTACCTTACACTATCCCAATTAATCCCATAAATAACCTAGGTATCCGCCCCACTTATAATCTTACTTATCATCCATTGATGTTGGATTTGACACCATCAAACCCACCTAAGAAACTACAAGTCAAGACAACAAAGAAATTGGAGCCATCTAAAATTCCCAGATCTAAAACCTTACCTCCCATTTCCACTTTTCCTTCCATCTTGGGTCCTCACCCCTCCACCTTGATTAAGATACCAAGCCTCCCTAATAAATCAAAAACCCAACCTCTACTTCTAGCTACACCTCCACCTATTCTTACCAAGCCTTCTACCTCCAAACCATATATAACCAAGTGTTTTACTTCCAAGCCATTTACCTCAAAACCATCAACCTCAAAACCATCTACTAAAAAACAACCCACCAATAACATTCCATCACCCAAATATCCAATTATCAAGACTAACACTAAGAATGATTCCACCCCAACTATTAAAATTAAAACTTATGTTCCCTTGCTACCCTTTCTAGAGTCTTCTTCTACCATTTTGAAAAAAAATCTCCAATATTCCTACTTTTTCTTCTCTCCTATCAAAAAATTTGATCCCCTTAGCCCAAAGCCATCTTTTCTTTATGACAATTTGATTTTCTCATATCATAGGATTTATGGGCATGATACAACGAACTGTAAATCTCTCCAAGTCATAATCCACAAACTATGTGATGAGGATGACTTATTGATAGAGGAACCTTTCATGATCCCACCACCAAGGTAAAATCTAAATAAGACTACCCCACCCTACTCATCCCCAAACTCTCATCTAAGAGTGTGGAGGAATTGAAATATCCCACTATCCCCACTCCTTTCTAAATCCATACCATTCATGTGGTCACCCTATCATAATCCTGACAAAGGGATAAAGGTAGATCAAAGGTGTCCATTCCATATACATACCCTTATTCCACCACTAAAAAACCCAACCAAGCCCAAACACCTTCACCAAAACCCAATATTTCTATCTTGGGTTCACCCCAATCTAACCTCTCTGAGTCAATACAAAGGACAACTCTAAAACAACTTCACCAAACACAAGTGAAGATGACATTGTATGAGCTAATCAATACCTCACCCTATCAATATCAAGCCATGATGGAGGCATTACATTCTATAGAGGTTTAACATAAAGATCCACAACAAATATTATCCTTCATTAGATCCCTTCTGCTTTACATCCTTGTTACCTTCCAAGATTTGTAGATACCCCATGTTTATCCAAATGATCTAGATCCTCCTCTTTTCATTACCACCAACATCAACAAAACCTATATTAAGAGGGTTATGATTGATGGGGGAGATATCATTAATATTATTTCCTCCCATGATTATGACCAATTTAAATTCCCAGAGAACATCATGTTAAAAACTATAGTGGTGTTATGATATTTCAATGATATTATGGTAACAACCTTAGGGACAATCATCCTTCATCTTTGTTTAGGTACTCACACTCTTCATAAGATATTATACATGGTATAATGTGATTTATAATATAAAAATTATCTTAGATGCCCTTGTATCCATTATATGGGTTTTATTTCATCTAGCTTATATTAGTGCATCAAGTTTGAGCATGAGGGTCAAGTACACATCATACTTGTCAACCCTAGTCCTTTTAAGTCATGCAATATGACTTATCAACATAATGATTTTATCCTCCTAATCAAGGATGCATTCCCTTCCTCTTATATTAGCCAAGATTTGACCATCTCATTCATACCTTCCTCCCAAATCCCCATGAAGGACCCATTGGAATCAACATTCTAATGTATCTCATTTGGGGAGTATTATGTTTTGACCTTAGATGCCTTCTTAATTCCCAAGAGTATATGAATATTGACCAAAATCCTAGCTATTATTCCAATATTAGAACCATTATTCCTTTCAAGCATCCCAATTTAAAAATTAATATTGTTTATGGTGGACTTAATTGACCAACTTCTACCTCCACTACCTCTTCTTCTCCTAAACCATTTACCTCCAATTTCTACTGCTTAGATAAACCAAAGTCTACCAAGACATACCTCCATAAGTTTACTTTAAATATATTTGATATAGGTATCTATGAACATGGACCACACAAGTTGTTGCCATACAAAACCTAAAAACCTCATGAATGATTTGGTCTTAGATTCATTCCACTAGAAGAGCCAACCAACCCACCCCTCATCACCATCATTGAGGAATAAATCCCATCCTTGCTAACCACATCTCCTTTTAAATCTGAGGATTTTGATATCATTCCCTCTAAATTTTTTTATCAATATGATCAGTTTGGGACCCATAACTTATCAAAAGGATGGGGAAACTAGAACCATTCCTCTGACTCATCTTGAGATGTTAGAAGATGATTCTCCTACCATTAATATTGTCTAGTGTCAGGATGATTATTCCCTTCTCACCTATTCTTGGTGTTGAAGATTATTCCATTCATAAATCCCTTCCTCTTGAGACTTCAATAATGTTTAAGAAAGCCACTATTGACATTAATTTAGGCACTCATGATAAACCTCACATAGTCAATATTAGCTAATCCTTAGATTCCTTAGAATGTCAAGATTTATCTTCCTTTTTATGAGACCATAGAATAGCATTTTCCTAGTCTTATAGTGACATGATAGGAATCAAACCTACCATATTCATCCATAACATCACTACCACCCTCAATGCCAAGCCTATTAGGAAAAAGCTTTGAAGTATGCACCCTTGTATATCCCTTCTTATCAAATAATATATTCAACACCTCTTATCTTTCAACTTCATCAAACCCATTGAATATCCCAGATGCATCTTGAATGTCATTACTATCAACAAAATTATAGGGATACTTTGTATTTGGATTGATTTTCATGATATTAACCTTATTTGTCTAAATGATTAATTCCCTTTGCCAAGCATTAACTAGCTTGTTGATCTTATAGTCAGCCATGAGATGTTATCTCTTATGGATGGATTCTTGGGATATAATTAGATCCTTATTGCCCTCAAATATTATCGTAAAACTACCTTTATCACCCCATGGGGAAACTTCTACTAGGGTCATGCCTTTTAGTTTAAATAATGTCAGTGCAACATACCAACATGTTATGACCTATATCTTGCATGATGTTATTCATAAAACCATAGAGGACTATGCAGATGACCTCTTTGGATAGTCTAAATTTCATAAAGATCATTCAGCAATATTGAGGATTATCTTTGAATTTCTTATCCACTTTCATGTCTACCTTAACCCCAAGAAGTGCATCTTTGGGGTCTTGTAAAGAAATCTTCTTGGTTTTATTGTCTTTCTCCATGGAATATAGTTAATCCTACTAAATTCAAGGTAATGCTCAACATGCATCCTCTGACTAACCTCAAGCAACTCCAAAATTTTTAGGGGAAGTTCCAATCCATTTGCCACTTCATCTCTCAACTATCTGATAGATGTTAGCCTTTCCATCACCTTCTTAAGAAGGATATCTCCTTTAAGTGCAAAAAATATTTTTAAAATGCCTTTGAATCACTTAAATAATACCTTATTTACACACCTATTCTTATTCCTCCATAATATAATCAACCTTTTTACCTCTACATTTCCATAATCAACCATTCTTTAGGGGCCATGCTTACACATTAAGATGATCAACATAAAGAGAAAGTAGTCTAATACATAAGTCAAAAACTTATAGATTATGAAACTCAATATAATGATATTGAGAAATTGTGCCTTGAATTAGTATTTATGGCCTCTAAACTCCACCATTACCTTCTTAATCATAAAATCTTTATCATAACTAACACTGACCCACTCAAGTATATGCATTCTAAGCCATATCAAAATCAATGTATGAGTAGATGGATCATGATTTTAATTGTGTTTGATTTTGATTTCTTATAGAAAAAGTCAATAAAATGGAAAATCATTTTTTACCAATTGGCTAGTGTACCTTTAGCAAACAACCAACCTCCTCCTCTTGAGTTTCCTAATGAGTCTATTATAACTCTCTCTCAATAAGATTCTACCTATTACATGACCATTTTCTTTGATGGATCAAAGTGTCAACATAGTGGGGTATATAGTTTTATCCTTATTCCCCTTGACGGTGATCCCCTTCAATTATCCTTTAAAATTCATTTTGATTGCACCAATAACATGGTTGAGTATGAATCCCCAGTTATAGGTCTCGAAACAAATTTATCTTTAAGAGTCAAATAAATTATCATTTTTAGTAACTCTTAACACTTGGTCAACCAAATCAATGGTTCTTACCAATGTAAGAATGATGTTTTACAATAGTAAAATCAATTAGTAGATGTACTCTTGATGTCATTTGATCAGTACCTTATTTAAGACACTCCACATTCTACTAACAAGTTTGCTGATACCATGGCTTCATTTACTTCCCAAATCTTATTTATGCCTTTTGATTATAAAATATTTGTCACTATTGATCACCATAATGAGCCTTTTTACACCAACTCAAACCTCCCTTATATTTGTCATGTGGAAGAAACCCAATTTGATATTTGGTATAAATAAATCTTTGACTATCTAAACCTATCCATCATACCTTCCAATCTCTCTAGAAATGGTCAAAGATAATTTATATAAAGTACCTCTCATTATACTCTACTAGGGAGAATTATTTATAAATGGGGTTTTGATTTTCTTCTCTTTGCATGCCTACATAGTCTTGAAATATCTCATGCTATCAAGGAAATGAGTGATGGGATTTGTGGAGGGAACTTTGTTATAGGTATAATAGATAAGATGGGGGTTGAATCAAGGATTCAAAATAATCCAATTCAATTCCCAACTCTTAAACATTTACACATACAATCATGATGTATATAAATTAACCATTGGAATGAATTGGGAAGATATAGCAAGATCAATCACATAATGCATGATATATATGGGAAACCCTGTTGGGGGATAAAACCCACTAAACATTTAAAGATGGAATAAAGTTATATAAATACAAGATTCAACAATTATACTAGCACTAATTGATCAAAGAACACCCATCCCTTAATTTAGTGAGACACCCATCCCACAAGGAGGAACCAACCCCCTAAGCAACCAAGCACCAACATATCTACCTTTATCTAATCTAAAATTATGATATGATGTCTTATACACCTAATTATATACTTATCTTACTTTATCTCTTTCCTCTTTACACTCTCACAAACTTTCACACATAATCAATGCATCCAAAACACCCATTTAGATCACTATTCACTTATTACCACGTACACAATTAAAAAAACTTGTAAAAACTCTATCAAAACATTAGAAACATGACCTATAAGTCATTTATACAATCCTTAACCTTCTCTTCTCTTCAATCCATCCACTAAGTGTAGACACCTAAAAATTACACAACAATAGTTTTCAATATCATTTTGAACTGTGGACCCTTAACTAAATCTTCATCTAGTGGACCACCTAGTATGCTAGTAATATCTTACAAGTTCAATATGTAAAATACCCCCTCCCTAACATTTTTATCCATTTTATCATGGCCCCTCAACCATTAGTATTTAGGGTAACCATCGACAGTTAACCCTAACCATCAATAGTTGGGGTCACCCAAACTTGTCTTAAGCATTTTAAAGTATTTATAGCTTTGTTCAATATTAGTATCTTATAAAATATAAACTTTATTTAATTCCAAATTTTAAATACTAATTAAAATAGGCAATTTCATCTCCTCCCAACTTATCGACTTTCCCTCAAGCTTCCCTCTCCTTAGTAATTTTATGCTATAAATACAAGGCTCTTGGAGGAGTTGAGGATCAAAAAATATACATCCAAGATCTATTATTTTATTTTTGTAAGCATTTAATACCCTAAAACTCTATTTACATGAATTTTGAAGGATAGAGTACCGTTATTCTATCCAACTCCTTTCAAGTTTCCATTATCTCCAATTTAACATCATACAAGTATTTTGGTTTCTATTTTAGAATTTCATTTCTATATTGAACTTCCCTATTTATATTAGTACACATATACATCATCCCCTACACTTAGAACTCCCATTTTACCCTATACCCATTAGTCACATTCTATTAACTTCATTTCTACACCTTACCTAGCTCCACATAGGTAATCGTAGCCAGTTCCTCTAACCATCATCAGTTATAATAACCATCATCAGTTACATAGCCATCGTCGATCAGGCTAACCATTATCAATCACCCTGACCACTGAGGATCACTATCATAGAAAATAATAGAATGTTATTTTGGACCCTTTCAACACCCCACTAGACCCTCATTTTGTTTCTAATCTATTTGTAGGCTTTGTTCTAATTTTCTTGACTTGACCTTGGTACACAAGTATGCCATTTATTTTCTTTCGCACTTATTTTCCTATCATTTGAATGAAAGTATATTTCATATATAATTTTTGACTTAATTATCTCAAAATTGGATTGAAAACCTCCTAAAAATCCATACGCTTCTCAGATCTAGCATACACCAGGCAATCCACTCAACTTACCATCTAACAAATCCTCTTCTAGTTTTTTTATGATTTATAGGTAATCCTCCCTAATGAAAGAGGATTTTCCACATTAATCTAGATCAATGTGCACATTCTACCAGGTATTTATCTACACACCCTAATACTCACTTTCTTTTATCTACTTTCAAAACTAAGAAATGAAAGAAATAAATTGAAACATTTTGGCATGCCTGGTGGGACCCCTTATGGGTTCATAGTTCTCTTAGGCATATAGTTATATTAGTGAAAATTCATGCACTTGAATTTATATTATTTCTTTCAAAAAGATAATTTTTTTATATCTTTTTCTTCCTAGAAGTCTACAAAAAAGGTTTTCATCCTAGGAATAGATTGCATTTTTCATCTTGCATTTAGTTGCATTCTTAGGTATTGTTTGTTTGCATGAAAAGACACCAAAAGTTTATTTAGGGTTGAAATTAAGTGAATTTCTTATTTTTCCTACTTAATTATTAGCTTAATTATATTTTTTAAACACATTATTAGTTAAATGTATCACACTCATGTTACACAACCAAACTACTTGCACAATACAAACATCAAAACTTACTTGATATATGACCCATTGGATTTCATCACCTTTTAGATCATCTTACCTAACCCAGAAAAACCACTTGGATTTCAACACCAATGGGAGGACCCAATCCATTTTATATCTTAGTATAACTATATAAAAATGGTATATATTGGCTAAGCAGCCTAACTCATCTTCAAGTTCATGAAGTGCAAGGAGCAAACCCACAATACTAGGCCACATACCTAGTCTAGTGTAGATTATTTGAGCACCAAAACATAACATGAAAGGATCTTTAGATAGCTCTTTTAGTACCTGACTTATAATCCAACTTCACCTTTCATACTATTTGAGGCATAAGCCAAAATTTATTTAAAATAAATCCTAGGATCACCTTATCCTACCTGGTGATCCCACTTGGATTTCATCTCCAAGGGGAGGACCCACTCTATTCTATGGTAGAGTATAAAATCTAGATAAATGGTATATATTGGTTAAGTGTCCTAGTTTAGCTTTAGGTTTGTGAAGTGTAGGGAACAAGCCCCTAGTACCAAGCCATGTACCTAGTCTAGTGTAGATTCTTTGAGCACCAAAACTTAACCTGAAAGCATCCTTAGATGGCTCTTTTAGTACCTGACTTATAAGCCAACTTCCCCTTTCATACTCTTTAATTGAATTTTTAGTGTGTGTTTTGTTTGATTTTTTTTTCTCTTTTTTTGATCATTATTTTAGGTGAAATATTTTTTATCCATTAATGGATTTTTCATATGGTCTTAACTAGACAACAAGTGAAATTTAAAAAAAAAAAAAAAAAACACCACCTTCTTCTTCATCCATGAATTATACCTCGAATGTTAATAAATACCCACATGCTTCACCTCACCATTCTCCTCCACCACCATCTCCTTATATAATTCCTATCATATCTAAAGGGGACCCAAAATTCACTACCTTTTTTATAATAATTTTGATGCTTTACAACACTACCTCAACACATTGCCCCACCATACCCTCAGCTTTAGTTCCTTCTTCCAAACCTTATCTTGTCATGCCATCCCACCTCATTGTAGGTACTACTTCAACCCAACCATTTACTCAGGCTTCTTCCAATATCCCATTCCCCCAAACTCAAACCAACCTTACCCTTCCTAACCAAACACCTATCACACCCTATGTGGGATCAACCTTACCATTAGTCGCCTACACCCCATATACTATGGTATTATCTTCCACTCTAGATTTTATCTTCTCTTTGGTTGTAATAAACCCATTAACCATAGTTCCCCTTCAAAACCTAGTACTCTCCATACCTCAAAACCTTCCTCCAATTAGTATTATGGTAGCTACACAACCTCAACCTTCCCAACTTCCTTCTACCTCAACCGTATCAAGAAAATGATTTCCTAAACAAGTGCATATGATAACTTATTAGTATGTCCCTAACCCCATAAGGGTAAATACCATCAACCACCTAACATTTTATACCAAGTAGTTCTTATGTGCCACCATCTCAACCTCTTAGCATAACTTATTATATGTGGCTTTATTAGTACCACTTGTTACCTATTCATATATTTCCATGGGCCAATCCTAACAAAGTCTAACTCTAAATTTTGTGTCTTCTCAACCCCAACCCAATCTAATCAAAATGCTCATGGATAAAATGACTAGTTTAGAGTCATCCATCTCCACGTCAACTAATCTTTTGTCTTATGACCAAATTTTTAACAAGCCTATCCACCCCTCCATTCCCATCCATGCTTGTCCTTCTCAATTGGAATTGCCCAAATTTTATAAATTCTAAGGTAAAGAGGATCTTTAATAGCATTTAATATATTTTCATCATGTTTGCTACTTGATAATTTAAGATGACACTCTCTTACTTAAAACCTTTCCCATGTCATTATCTGGAGCCACCCTTGATTGGTATAGTTACTGTACCACTCATTCCATCTTTTCTTTCTCTCAATTTGCACAAACCTTTTTAGAACACTTTTCAGTAAACATATCTAAAAAGGTTTCCATTACCGACCTATACTCCAAACAATTTAAAGATAAATCCATTGTTGATTTCATTGATAGATGGAGGGGCCTCATTAATCAACTCGCTATCTCATTACCCCAACTAAATTAATTGAATTATTCTCTCAAGGGTGTGTTAAACACATTAATCTAACTATCTAAGTCCAAACCTTTAGGACCTTTGATGAAGCATTCACTATGGCTGAAAAATTATAAAATCATGCTATCAATGCAGGGAAGTTAAAGATTCAAAATAAAATTTCTAGTTTCAAATCCACTAAGTCATCTTCCACCAAAACCACAAACCTAACCAATTCTAAAGCAAAATCATCAGCACACTCGATCATTCTCAAAACTACATCTCTTTCAACCATCAACCAAACACCTTAAACTAATGATCCTTTCAATCACTAAAATCATACACAAAACTAGGCTCCTTTAAAACCATTTACCCTAATTGGGGAGTCTTATGCATTAGTCTTGGAAAAACTACTTAAAGCCAATATAATCAAACTTCACCCATCAAGCCCTCAATAATTTGATACTTCTTTCCTCCTTCCTTGACAATACAATGAGAATGATCATTGTGATTATCATTAAGTTGTTGGGCATGATACTGATAGATGTAATACCTTTAAAATCATTGTCCAAGACCTAATTTATAAATGGGAGATTTTGTTTGATAAACCAAATGTTCCTTCCAACCAATCTCTTGATATTTTAAAAAAACCATTCCCAAATCATCCACCTTCAACCCAACACCATGAAATCTAACCCAAGTCCTCTAACTCACATGTGGCACATGTAACTAATGTCATTAGTAATGTGCCCAGTACTGAAGAAGTCATAAAATCTATCATCCAAATAGAGGAAAACAACCCACTACCTATTGCTTCAGATGCCCAAATAGAGGAAGTAGCTACCCCTTCCACTTCTTTGTATGAAACCATGGTTCCATCTACCCCTCTTATGATGGAAATACCCAAGGAGATAACCACTCCATCAACCATTCCATCCACTCTTTTAAACCAAATAGAAGAACCACCTACTTTTTTAGACAACCAAACTAAATAAAAATCTATACCAACCCTTTTGCTTGAAACCATTACCCTTATGACACTAATTATAGAATTATCTTTACCTCCCTTAGAAATCATTTCCCAAGAGATAAAAGTTGTACCTACCCAATCATTACCTTTGGAACCTTCCACCAAGAATAGAATCACTAAAACCACTCCTTCATCCCCAAAGGGTTTTCATTTTAAAACTAATGATGATAGAACAAGGCCTATTTATAAACCATTTTCTTGACTAGTTTAAAGTTTGTAATTTACCTCCAAACCTGACTTTGATAGAGCCACATTTTGGCATTAGCTTGGACTCACTATCAAAATAAATATTAACCTTATAATTCACTTGAGTCCACTCTCAAGCTTGTTGTTACAACTTCACCAACTACCCCTCTTAAAGTTACCATCAAACCATCTCAATTACCCTGACCTAAAATTATCAAGTCACCCTATGCTTCTTTTATCAATCCAATCAAGAACTTGGGGGTCCTTCTCATGCATAATCCTACTCACCCTCATTTAAGATTGGATTTAACCACGTAAATCCAACCAAAAACTAATACAATTAATCCCATTAAGAAGGAAGGATTACCCATACCAAGTCCTTCACCTCTACCTTCTATTTTAAGACTGCATCCCTCCACTATTCTTATTGCTTATTCTTCCTCCAAAAAACCATCTCCCCTTTCTCCAACTATAACAAGCCCATCTCCTAGTTCATTATCATTCTATGCAAACCTTTCTCCATCCACTTTCCCATCCATTAAACCCTCATCATCTAGACCCCCAATTCTTAAACCAATTTTAACTAAACCAATTCTTTCTAAACCACCAAACAAGCTCAATCAACTAACCATGCCTCCTATCAAGAAGTTTTTATGAAACAAGGTTCCTAAACTAAAAATCCAAACTCAACCACGTCCAAAATATTTATCAAAATCTTATACAACTATTTTACAAAGGATATTACAAGATTCTAACATTAGCTGACCACCAATCAGGCCTTTTGACCCCACTCACTAGAATCCAACCTAGTTCAATGAAAATTTGATTTGTCTTTACCATAGGACCCTTCAGCATGATATAGAGAATTATAAATCTCTCCAAACTATCATTCATGTCCTTTTAGAGGAAGATGATATATTGGATGAACCTTCTTTAAGCCCCTTGCCTCTTTTACCACCTATTCAATCTACCTACCAATCATCTACTTCTCTACTCTTGCTAAGGAGTTAAATAGAGGAAATGAAGCAAGCAACCAATCCCCTTATCTATACCATTCATATGGTGACTCGATTTTGAGTCCAATAAAATATTAAAGGTAAAGCTATCCAAAAAAATGAAAAGGTAAAATACAAGGCCACCATTCCATGGTCTTATCCTTCAAATCCCCAACCAACCCATCAAACTCAAATAAATAGACCTTCACCTTCACCCTCACAAGCACCCAAGACCAAAGTATCTATTTTGGGAACCCCGTATTCTTATAATGCATCTCCATTCATCCAGTGTTTGGTGTTAAAAAAACTTCACCAAATTTTAGTCAAAATGATTCTTTATGACTTGGTTAGCACCTCACCTCAACATCATCAAGATTTAATCAAAGTAATCAGTTTTATAGAGGTTTAACCATATGAAATCCAACCTCTTATACCTTTTATTGGATCCATCCAATATGCTACCATGGTCACCTTTCAAGAATCTAAATTTCTACCCTATCACAATGAAAACCTTGATCCCCTTCTTTTTATCACAACATCCATCAATCATACACATGTCAAAAGAGTTATGATTGATGGGGTGTGAGTATAAATATCATCTCCTCCCATGCCTATGATCAACTCCAACTACCTAAAAACATCATGTCAAAAATCATGGTAGTTATTTGGTCATTTAATGATACCTTGGCCACCACTATGGGAAAGTTATTCTCCACATTTATTTGGGGTCTCAAACTATTCCTAAATAGTTTTATGTAGTAGAGGGTGAATTTTAATATAATGTGTTGCTTGGTTTCCCTTGGATATATGTCATGGGATGCATCCCTTTTACCCTTCACTGATGTATCAAATTTGAACATGAGGGATGAGTCATTATAATTAAAGCTAATCAAAGTCCCTTTGCTTCTTATACTATGACATATCAACACAATAATGTTCTTATTCCATATTCACTTTCTTCACAACCAAACTCTATCCAAGCCACCACATCAACCCAACTCACCAATACTTATATCTTTAACAATGATGAAACATCCACTAGTTCAACCATTCCTTCATCATAAATTTAAATTGAACAACCTACAATCCATGTTTTAGCATCTTGCACTAGGGGAATATAAAATTATAGATTTGGATTCTTTGAATTTTCTACATGAATTTGGGAACCTTCAAAATGCTCCATCTTATGATCCCAATATCGATAACCTTATCCCCTTTGGCCTTCCCAAAAATAAAACATATTTTTATCTATGGGAGACTTGATAAACCACTCATTTCTCCCACTGCCATGCCTTCTATCTAGCTATTCACTTTCAACTTTTCTTATCTTAGCAACCCAACCTTTACCCAAGCATACCTTCATTAGTGCACTTGGAAAGTGTTTGGTTTTGGCCTCTATGAATAAGGACCCTACAAGCTTCCCATCATCAAAACCCAGAAACCATATGATTTCTTTGGCCTGGGATACGTTCCCCTAGAAGAGCCCACATCACCAAAACTAATTCTCACCACTACTAACAAACCTATACCCTCACCAACCTAACTTTTATAATTTTAAGAACCTCTACCCTCACCAACCCCAGTTTTTGAATTTGAATAACCTCTACCCTCACCAAGCCCACTTTTCTATTTGATGAATCTCTACCCTCACCAACCCCATCTCTCTAATTTGAAGACATTGACATCATCCCACCTAATTTTTTTTTGATAAACATCATCAATTTGGGTTACCTAACTTATCAATAAGAAAGAAAAATCCAAACCATTCCTCTTATATAACTTGAAATTATTACACATGACTCACCCACCATTAACACTATCTAATGTCAATATGACAATTCTATTCTTACCTATTTAGGTGTGGGGGACTCTTCTCTTTAAAAAGCCATCCCTCCTAAAAATAAAATAATTTTGAATGAATTGACCATATAAGATAATATAATAACTCAAGAGGACCCTCATATTGTCAAAATTGGCCAATCCTTAACCCTCAAGGAATAATGAGACTATCAATATTTTCTCCATGACCATAACATATCATTTGCTTAGTCTTATCAAGATATGCCCAACATTTCCCCTTCTATAACTCTTCATAACATCATTACCCATCCTAAAATTAAGCATGTTTGGAAAAAACATTATTGTATACACCCTCACATATCTCTTCTTTTTAAATAAAAACTTCAATGACTTCTATCTATTAATTTCATTCAACCCATTGACTATCCGTAATGGGTCTTCAACATTGTTCCTATTACTAAACCCACTAAGAGACTCCAAATTTTTGTGTATTATCATGATCTTAACCTTGAATTACCCAAAGATGACTTTCCCATACCTAACATAGATCAACTTGATCTCACTACTAGTCATGAAATGCTATCCCTTATAGATGGATTTTTAGGATACAACTCGATCCTGATCACCCCTCAAGATCAACATAAAATATCCTTTATCACCACATGGGGAACTTACTACTATAAAATAATTCCCTTTGGCCTAAAGAATTCTAGGGTAACCTATCAATGGGCCATGACTTATATCTTTCACAACCTCATCCATAAAATAGTTATAGACTATGTTGATAATCTGCTTGGTAAATCCAAACAGTACCAAGATCACCTTGATGTTCTCACTATCATCTTTGAAAGACTTATCTATTATCATTTCAAGCTCAACAAATAAATGTATATTTGGGTTCTTATCAATAAAACTTTTTGTCTTTATTATTTCCCTCTGTGGAATTGAAATAGACCCCATAAAAGTTTGACCCATTCGATAAATACCTCCCCCTACTAACCTAAAATAAATTCATAGTTTTCAAGGTAAACTTTAGTCAATTCATCACTTTATCTCCCAAATATCCAATATCTATCATCCTTTTAACCACCTCATTAAAAAATATACCTCCTTTAAATGGACCAATGAATGTCAACAAGCCTTTGATGCAATCAAGGAGTATCTTCTCTCTCCACTAGTACTTATTCATCCAAAAGGGTATATGAATTTTCATCTATACATATCTACCATGGATAATTTCTTGGGAGCCATTATAACTCATAATTATGACCAAAATAAGGATAAATCCATTTATATATTAATCATACCATCATTAACTATGAAACCTGATACACCCATCCAGAAAAACATTACCTTGCTTTAGTTTTTATCACCTCTAAACTTTATCACTATCTTCTTAACCACAAAACTTGTCATTACTAACACTAATCCCTTTAATTATATACACTCCAAGCTGTATCATGACCAATGTATGGACAAGTGGCTCATACTGCTATCAGAGTTTGATTTTGAGTTTCTTCCACAAAATTCCATTAAGAGATGGGTGATTGAAGACTAACTAGTTGAAGCTCCACTCCCTAATAATCAAACTCCCAATCTTACCTTTCTAAATGATTCTATATCTACCCTTTCTTTGGAAGAACCCACCTACTAGATGACTATGTATTTTGATATCTCTAAATGTTAAAATGGTGGGGGTGCCAACATAATCCTCATTCTCCTTAATGGGTAAACATCTTCCTCTTTCTTTTAAACTAAATTTCAAATGAACCAATAACATATCCAAATATGAGGGCTTGGTCATAGGCCTCCAAACCACTCTAGCTTTTGTAATCAAAACTATTATCATCTTTGGAGACTCTCAACACATCATTAACCAAGTCACATGAGACTATCAATGTGAAAATGATGTCCTAAAGTATAAACAACTTGTTGATATACTTTTAGGATTATATGACCACTACACTATCCAATCAGTCCCTCACTCTACCAAAAAAATTGTAGACATAAGAGCTTCTCTTGCATCCTAAATTCCATCTCAACCTACTGACTCTAAAATATTTGTCACCATCCACCATTTTATCACATCATCCTACCTCAGTCCTAGTCTTCTTACCATTTACTAAATATAAATAGCATCTTCAGACATTTTGTATGATAAAATCTTAAACTACCTTAATGTTGGTATCCTCCCTCCAAATATTTCTAGAAATTCTCATAGAGATATGATTCAAATCACCTCTTGTTACTTAATATCAAGGGTAATTCTTTATAAATGAGGCTTTGATGGTCTACTCCTTCATTTCCTTCATAGTAATGAGGCTTCTCACACCATCAAAGAAGCATATGATGGCATTTGTAGGGAGCACTTCAATGGTCTAGTCATTACTAAATGTATCCTTCACCTAAGTTACTATTGGCCCACACTCAATCAAGATTGTTTTGACTATGTCAAGAAATGTTTAAAATATCAAAAACATGTTAATCTTCATCATGTACCTCCTTATGGTCTTTAAGTATCATCTGACTATTGGCCTTTTTCATAATGGGATCTTGATCTTATCAGAGAAATCAATCTACATTCCTCACAATAACATCAATATATCATCACTACTATGGCATATTTCACTAAATGGGTAGAATCCATCCCACTAATCTCGATCAAAGCTAAGAAATTATTGATTTTATTAACCACCACATCATTTGTCACTTTAGTGTTCCTCATAAAATCATCACTGATAATGGTAAATCCTTTAAAAATAAAAAAGTCCTAGAGCTTTGTGATGCTTTTGGTATTAACATAAGCTTTTCTTTACCTTATAATCCACAAGCTAATGGATAAGCCAAGGCTTCCAACAAAACCCTCATCAAAATGCTCACTAAATTATTCAGTACTTCAAGTAAGGATCGGCACCTCCATATCCCATTTTCTTTATGGGCTTACCACACTAGTATCTAAACTATTATGGGTGCTACACCATTTTATCTTATCTTTGGAGATGAGGTAGACTTACCTCTTGAAGTCCAAATTCCATCTCTCTTCATATCCTTGCATGATATTCTTTTTGAAAGTGACTATCATCAATAACACTTAGCATGCTTAGAATCTCTTGATGAACATCGGCTTGCTACCCTCAATCATCTTTGTAGTTATCAAGAGCATATCAAATGAGCATACAATAAACATCTAAAAATATGAGTATTCAACATCAGATACCTTATCCTCAAGGAAAACCAACACATCATTAACATGAAAAAGACCAAGAAGGGAAAGTTTTATTTTAATAGGTTAGGACCTTACATTATAACCCATAAGTATGGATTGGGTGCTTATCGCTTGTCCTCTCTTGAGGGCAGGCCAGAACCTAAACCCATCAATGCCTTGTATTTGTATCTCTTTGATTGTTACAACAAGGTTTAAACCCACTTTCATGTCTCACTTTAGCTTATCCCTTAGTTCATTAACCTTATTTTGTATCTCTTTTGGGGTGAATTTCTTATACAAAATCATGTGATTCATCCATCATAGTAATAACCTAATCCTAAATATCAGTACCCTATCTCTACTCATAGCATGGTTCTCATGGATACTTTTCATATTTTTCATAAATGGAACCCATGGTTAGTTGTTTCTCAAAACCTCTTTCTCTAACCTTCCATGTCTAGGTCTTACTTCTACATGGGTAGACCTTTCATACCTAAATAGACTTGTTCATGCCTAATTTAAATCTAAAATATATCCATACTTCAAAAAATAAATAGCACATTGATCCTTTAAAGGATAGCTACCAAATCTTATCAAAATTTTCTTAATGTAGAATGCTCCATTAAAGGATATTTATGCCAAAATAAAATCTTAGACCACTCCCTCAAAGGATGGCTATAACAAATATTTAATGGAAGCTTCATGCATTGATCATTTTTAGCAACTTATAAATTAATAAATAAAAATACAAAATTAGTAGGCCATAGTTGGCTCTTATATCTATTAAATGTAGACTTCTCACATCAATCATTCTACCTACTATCCAATCAAGCTATAATCAACTTTTATATCATAAGTATCCTTCTCACATTCATCAATCTACACAAAATACTAATGACATAAACTTCTCTACTAAGGTTCCTTTGTCACCTATGGAAATTTTAATCACTCCTCTACCCACATAATCCATTTTCCTCTACCCATAGATTCACATCCCTAACTATCACCTAGATACCCAATGAACCTAAGGCATTATGAGCTTACTTGGCCCAAAGTGTTCAAGATACCAATTTTCTCAATAAATAACATTACTACAATGTATTTGATAGGTTTTTGTTCACTAAGACATTAAAACTATGGATTCATATTGTTTGGTTCTCACTAGTAGAGCACCATTCCCTCTTTCTTATCCAAAATGTAGACGTGAACATTTCCTCTACCTATACCAACACAATATACCTTAATCAAACATTACATTTTCTTAGCATTATTTTAACATCAACATTCACACTATCCCATAAAACCTACTCATCAATCAAATCAACATTAATATCATGCAAAAAAATAGTATCATCAATGACCAACTAATCATACTCATCATAAATCACATAATAAATCTTAAGAAAAATCCGTAATACATAATCCATAATATTACATCAAAATAAATATGCACAACTACACCATAATCATCATCTATAGAATCTAAAAACATCATCACTCATATTCAACACATCATCAAGACATCAAAATCCATCTCATCAAAATATAAAGCCATAAAATATCTCAATCCATATACAACATCATATGTATATAAATAATCAAAACATGTCTATATACGAAACACAGATCCCTCATAAATACATTCACATCTTTGATGTATAGGCTACTGACAAATTCATTAAGAAAAGTCTAGAATATATGTATCACTCCTAGGGCACCACTACCACTAGCCCCTCCTACACTTGTACCTATCTTACTACTTATACATATCCCAAGTGGAGCCCGTATCAGCTAACACATTGCCATCACCCACTAACATAGGCTCATAATCATTGCTCCACTTTCCAATCCGATCTAGTACTCTCCCCATCATGGCTCATTAGGACATTATGCTCGCACAATGCCCTCATAGTAGCATAACTCTTATAAAGCCACTAGGTATCTAGCCTGAGTAACAAATCCTAGGGGCGCACTCCAACTCTACCAGTCTACCATAGGGAATCCCTCTCTTATGTCATTATCCCCAGTGAGACCCTAACCTAGTCTCACTCTCTTATCACTATGGTCAACTATCCCTATAAAATGGTCATCTATACCTATAAAGCAATAACCTAGTCTTGGGCCTAATCTCTCTATACTGTAACTCCTCCCAACTAACCTTGAAGAGTGGTAATTTACTCCTATAATACTACTATATGGGCTTATCACCCCATTGGTAACTAGAAGGTATTTGTCACTAGGTCCCATCTCTCGATGAGAGTGATGATCATCATGGTATCCCTAGAAAGGTATTGGTAATGTCACGTCCCTCCAAAACCCATAGTTTCCATGTGATGCTAGTCCTTCACTACCATGACATCCCTCATCTATATAAAAATCTCTAGAATTTGATCATGTAACTGAATCTAATCATGTGCTTGAAACCACACATGAGGTAGGTAAACCACCCAATCTAATACCTATATATTTTAAATATAATCTCAACCTTTCCTTTAAATACTTATTCTATTTCTAAAAACCCTTATTCTATTACTTACTAAATTTCTAACCCAACCCATATCCTACATCTTCTAACTCCCCAACACACCTATTGCTTAACACTCAATCCATTTTGAATCTTCCCACCACCACCAATCTCACTTATCCATCCTCCCTCCAACACAACTCTAGACCACCTTACAAATTTACCCTATTTTCTCTATCCCATCCCCACCTGTCTTTCCTCCCATAGGACCATCTCCAACTCTAAAAAAATACACCCCAACTTACCTCTAACCCACCCCATCTCTAACAAAATTATACCCTAATCTACCTCCAACCCACCTTGTCTCTAACAAAAATCCACCCCAACTCGAGCATCCTTCTCCAACCACTCAATCATCACCAGTTATCCCAAACCATAGATGATCCCTTTGGGATGTTTTTTCACCAAGGTTGACTATCACCAATTATCTCCAACCATTTATGGTCACTTCTACATATAGGTGGTGAGCCTTAACACCTTGACCTCTTCCCACGATCCTAAAATCCCTTAATTCTACTACAACCCCTCTCCCAACCCTTAAAAATTTCAACATACATTTATAAACAACCTATTCTTCCCACAACCTCTCCTTTTACATGTACATAATACAAATCCAAAACCCTCACCCAACATTTCACAACATCTAAATTTCCTCAAATACAATCCATTATTCTATGTTTTCCCATGCAATTCACACACTGCACTTTATTTTCAATTTAAAACATGACCTACCTCATTTTGTGATCGATGGTACCACCTTAATACATGGACAACCACTTGTATTCAAGCATCCCTTACATCCATATTGATCCCATTATCCCCTTCACACTCCAACCTCATCTCAACACCTCACCATAATTCTAAGCACTAGTAAGCACACTTCATACATGATGTATAGAATGGACAAATCCTTAATGGCCCTATTTTTAGATAAGTACAAAACTTCATTAATTAAACTTTTTCTTATCATGGTTTTAGGGTTTTTCCCAAACTATCAATGGTTTCCTAACCATTGATGATTGACCCTAACCATCACTAGTTGAATCCACTTTACTTGACAACCACAACCACCGATGGTTACCTAACCATCACCATTTAGGGTTCAACATATTTTTTTCCCACAATTTTATCATCCTTTCCCTCACCTTGGACTATTCAAGATTCACCCCTCCCTTAACCTCTCAATAAATACATTAGGCCTAAAGTCCATATTAAATCAATTATCCATAGGACTATGTAGGCAACATCCTCTTACCTTATGCATTTGGAGTTAGCTCAGCCACTATCTACCCAACCCACCCTACCCAATGATTTTCCCACATCCACCTTGAGGTTGGCCTTAGACAAACATATTCACATACTTTGTAGTGACCTTGCTTTGGTCATCCTAACCTCCTTATCCAATTTTTCCCTATTGAACTTTTGTATTATGCACCACCTTGTGCATGCCTTGATCCATCCTATTTTTCTTAGGAGTGGTTCTTATCCTAGATACTTGATCAAACACCAACCTTTTCTAAGATCACATGATAAGTGTGACCAAATTATTTATGACCAATGTTGGGGATTAGTTACCTTGTCATTTATCATATAACTTGACCTTGCTTTTACCAACATGGAAATGCTAGTCCTTGTATGATGTTGTGCCTTTTAATTTGTTAAATTTTGTATGCATATTTATGTCTCACATGTCCAACCTTGTACCCTTCATCATCCCTTTTATCAAACCCCAACCCAATTCAAATTTGGTTCATTACCTCTTGGTTTGAGGGGGAACACCTCCTCCCTCCCATACTTGGGTAAACTAGACCTAGACCTTAACCAACTACCTGTTATTACTTTCTAGCTTGCTTAAAGTTACAAAAAAAAGAGGCAAAATTTAGACACCTAAAAATTTCACAACAATAGTTTTTTATGTCATCTTGAGTTGTGGACCCTTAACCAATTCTTCAACTAGTGGACCAGCTAGTTTGTTATCAATCTTTTACAACTTCATCATGTTAAATACACCCTCCATAAACTTTTTACCCATTTTTTCATAGCCCCTCAACCATCACCAGTTAGGGTAACTATTGATGGCTAACCCTAACCATCTATGGTTGGGGTCACCCGAACTTACCTTAAGCATTTTAATGCATTTCCATCTTTATTCAAGATTAGTATCTTATAGAATGGAAACATGATTTATTGATAGATTTTAAATACTAATGAAAATAGGAAACTTTATCTCCTCCCAAATTATCAACTTCCCTAAAGCCTCCCTCTCCTTACTTAACAACTTCATGTTATAAATACATAGCTCTTGGAAGAGTTCAGCATAAAAAAATCTACATCCAGGCCCTCTTATTTTCTTTGTGCAAACATTGAATACCTTAAAAATCTATTTGTCTAACTTTCAAAGTAGAGTATATTTATGCCATCCAAATCCTTTCATGTTTCCACTATCTCCAATTTAACATCATATAGGTATTCTAGTTTCTATTTTAGCATTTCATTTCTATATTAAACTTCCCTATTTAGATCATTCCTCCTATACATCATCCCTTACCCTTAGAACTCCCATTTCACCCTCTACCCATTAGTCACATTATTTTAACTCCATTTTTCCACCTTACCTAGCTTCACATAGGTAACTATAGCTATTTGCTCTAACTATTACTGGTTACAGTAACAATCAGTGATTACATAATTGTCATCAGTCAAGATAATCATCACCAGTCACCTTGATCACTGATGGTCACTATCATAAAAAATAAAAAATTGATATTTTGGACCCTTTCAACACCCCACTAGACCGTCTTTTAGTTTCTAATCATTTGTAGGCTCTATTTTGATTTTTTGCACTTGACCTTGGCACAAAGTTACAGCATTTATTTTCTTACACACTTACTTTCCTATCATTTAAATTCAAGTATATTTATTATATCATTTATAACTTAATTGTCTTAAGAGTGGATTAATAACCTCTTATAAATCCCTGCACCTCTTAGATCTAGCATACACTAGGCAATCCACTCAACCTACCATCTAACAAATCTTATAGTTTTCTTATGACTTGTAAGTAATCCTCCCTAGCCAAAGAGGAGTTCTCACATTCATATAAATCAATGCACACATTCTACCAAGTATTTATTTACACACCCTAATACTCACTTTATTTTATCTACTTTCAAAACTAATAAATGAAATCAATAAATTGAAACACTAAACACACTCACTCAATCATCCTCTAGGGCTTGCTCATTCAATATGCCCCTTTTAGGCTCATTAGGTCCAATGACCTATGTGTTCACCTTCATTAGATTTATAATACAAGCATGAATAATCCTCTTTACTCTCTATTATTCCTCAATTACCTATCCCTTCTCTTTCAAAGGTTCTCTCCTTCACTTGGCTCCACATACTCAAGTAACACAAATAGACCAATTAGGCCTTACACTTATATCACACTCTTGGTCTAACTTATCTTTGTTGGCCAATATATTTAAAAAATCCATTTCAACCATTAAATAGGTTTATACACACATTACATATGATAACCACACACTACAAAGGTCGGTCATTACCTCATTAGCACTAAACCTCCATTAGGCCTAGTTAAAACCTAAAGCAATTAGGCCTTCAAATCCATGTGTTATACTTTGAACCTCTTAGACCACCTTAAACATCTGAAAATGCTTCAAACACTTCATATATCACATGAATATGTCCCTTATATCATCCATATGGGTCCATATTACCTAAAACTCCATTTGACACTTCAAACTAAGCCTTTTAACCTACTCACTCTTTAGGCCTTCTTATATAGAAAACACTATCTTCTAGAACTAAAGAATATTTTCAATCTTATCACATAAAATCATTAAAAAATATTCATATTTCCTCCGTGACTTAAAAAACATTAATAAATTCATTTTTCAACATTATATAGGCTAAAAAACTTTAAACCAACTCTCTCAAGATGACCACTCAAATTGGTCACATAAAATCAAAATATACTCAAGATATTTTAACTCTTAATATCTAATAAAGGTAATATAATTAAATTAAATAATTTATAATAACCCTTAGATACTTATATAACATCTCCATACTCATTTTCTTCTTCAATTCTGCTTAGAACACCTTCAACTTACCTCTATAAGATGGTCATTCAAACTGTCAGTGCATTCAATAATCCTATTCAAATTCTAAGTATTTTTTCATAATGAATATGGATTTCTCAAACATAAAAAATACATAAAAATATACCTCATGTTTTATAAAACATTATCCAATAGTTATTTCATCTTGAAACATCAAAATACTATGAATAACAACTCAATTATCATTCTTGGGTCACTTATGGAACATGGTCAAACACATATACAACTTTAGAGCTCAATATCTACAATTTTAAGAACATTAAAATATTATAATTAAATTTTATGGATGCACCTTGAAGTCCTTTACAAATTTTAATTTTACATGCCCATGAAATTCATCCTATATCAAAAGATATAGCTCAAAAACTATAGAGTGGTTTTCCTTTCACAAGTTTGAATATTTAAAATCCAACAGTTACTATGTAAATGATAAACATCAAACATTTTATCATCATCTCATCTCCCTTGTTAAATTTTAATAAATATTCTATGTTTATCTCCTTATAAGTCTCTTGACTTAAACTTTCATCACTCACTATTGATCTTAGATATATACTTCTATGATTGTGCCACTTGGAAGTTTTATTTGCCTTCTAAGCACATTGACTATTTGACTCAATTCACACCATCGATATTAATCTATACAAACACTTTAATTCCATTGATCTTCTATCAAATCATCAAGATTGAGACACATGTAACATGTTTGTGTACTCTTAAGAACCTTTGACAAATTAACTTCACTTGCATCATTGATCTCTATCTGACAAGATCATACACTCTGTTAGATCCTTATCGAGTCAGATCAAATGATCTTCATTAGATCCTTGATCCTATTGAATGCTCATTTTAGATCTTCAATATCAAAAATTTAGCTAAATATGGGGACTTAGTAAACTCTATTTGAGAAGCTAATTTTTCACCTTAATAACTTTTACTACACTCCATGTCTAGACCTAAAAATTGAACCATATGATCATCTCACATAGTGAATCTATCCATATATCAAGGTACTCGATAAACCTTCAGATGTGTAAAATATGATGTCATCTAATTTCATACTCAACCTTATCTATCAATATGACTACTTGAGCTTAGACCTTCATATGATTATTTTTATGAATTAATTTCACTTTTATAAGAACTCTAAGCACTCATAACACCTTATATATTCTCTATAACATGTCCATCCAATTGAAATCATCCATCAATTTCCTTACTGAGTCAAATGTTGAAGGACCATGCATGAACACTAAATCACACTTTGTCATTGTCATTCTAGTACACATGACATCTCATCAACATCCTTGGTCACCTTAGAGACATCATTGGCAAACCTCCAACAATTCCCCCCTTTGTCATTGATGTCAAACACTAATACAAATCTTATGCTCATCATCTATCTTTATCTTCAAGTACTTTCTTTGCCTTTGACACAATGACAAAGTGGGCTCATCTTCTGATCCTAAAGACCTAAAAATACTTCAAAAACCAACAATAATAAAAGACTACCTATAATATGTGATATACACTCCCCCTAACATTGTGAATACCTCTTCTTACCTTATGTTTCTCAAATATGCTCTATGACTACACTCATCTATGATCATATATATCCTCTATGAAAAAAAACATACATGAATATCAAAAACTACATGAACTTACCTTGAACACATTAAGAGGGGCTCCCCCTAAGTCACCTAAGATTAGGCACCCTTTTGAGCATCTTTAGACTATTAACAATGATGAATCAACATAATTACCTTCATACCTTATCTCTCAAATGCTACTACATAGTCCTCTGATCCTAGGACCTAACCATTTACAAAGGTCCCCATTTGTTTATGCATGAGGATTCAATACATTGTTGAAAACACATGACTTGGTTTGATCAAGTCATCATACAAATATGCTTGAAATCATAACTATAGTAGACTTCTTCATATCTCCACCATGATTGAGAGATATCACATATTCTCCCCCTCACATCATGTATAACTCTTTAAGCCTTTCAAACTATATGAGTTACCCACCCTAACTCCATGTTCCACTTAGATCATAATATCTTCAAAAACACTTCTCAAAGAACTAGATCTACAATAAACTCTTCAACACTGTCCACACTCAATCAATATCCTTATGAAACCACCAATATATCTCATATCTTCATTAGATAAACTTAAAAAACTAAATCAAACATGAATAACTCTCATAAGGATCTCAAAATAACTTCTCTTTGTCCTCTACAAGCCATCATGGTTTAGAACCTTTTTAAATCACTTCTCATGGAAATATCTCATATTTAAAACACTATGAACTCCATGATAGACATAGCTTGTCATATATAGAACTCTAAGACCTTCTTCATGTTATCAAAGATATGAAAACACATTTTCCTCATCCTCTATATCGACCTTGTCTTTAGTCTTTCAATATTTGATCACTCAATTTAAGCAACAAAATTTGATAAGTTCTTATCTTTAGGACCAAAAACCTTAAACACATCTTGAGCATAATAGAAAAAGATCAACATACCTTTCTATGTAAATAGAACATTCTGAAAACTCACCATCCTTGATTAGACACCTAGAGACCTCCATTTCTTGCTTGTAGAATTTGTACACATAGCTTCATTCTTCACCATTTTACTAACTAGATCATCCTTTAGATCACTAAAAAATTTCATGTCATTTCATGGTAAGCCAACACATCTTCTCATGACCTTTCTTGTCCTACAAAAAAAATAAGAAACATAACTAACATCCACCACATTTCCTCTTGTTGATAAGTGTCTCCTTGAATCCTAGATAGAGATACCCCTAACACACAATGTCTTAGAACAATGTAAAACTAGTGGTTTCCCATAACTCCTCATATTCCTTCTCTTTCTTGGTCATCTGATATTGATATTTCTTATTCTTCTTCTTAGGATTAAGATAAGCAACTTTCTTATCCACTAAAATGTTCTCTTGTTCTTTTAATAAAACATATGGAGACAAAATGGATTCATGACATACCATTTCATTCGAAGAAAGAACCTCATTATTAGGCATTGACGACTAATGTTCTTTACATAAAATTTTATCAATAATAGTAGGATGTTCTTTTAGATCTATACATACCTTAGAACTACCCTTAATTAACACTTTGTTCTTTTCCTTGAACTTGACTTGAACTAACTTTTGATTCTCCTTTTCTATTTAGATAGATGACACATTATATTGGCATTCCTAAACCTTCTTTATATATGATTCCTATTTTACATTAGCAGGTAGTCCACCCTAATATTTTATCTCAACTAAATTATTTTTCTTGTTTTTATTTATTTAGGTTTCCATACCAAGGATTGACCTTTCTTGAGCACTATAGGATGTCCATGAACCTTCTTATGACTTGGTAGCTTGCTTTTACAATATCTTGTAATATGACCAACTTGATGACAACTGAAACAAATCAAATCATTCATACCTTATACTTGATGAATATTATGAATCTCAATAAACATACCATCTTGTCTCTTAGGTTCATTATGCTTAAGTGTAACTGTCTTAGGTCTCCATACTTGGGTTAGTCCTTTCCCATGAATTCTAGGGTAGAATCTAACAGTATGTCCCATTTCATGAAAATTATAGTAGACTATATTATCCATACATCTAGCTGACCAACTGCTCTTCCTTTTACATTTTATTGCCTTATGACCAAAAATATTACATTTAAAATAGTGACCATGAAATGAAATTTCATACCTTATATCATTTGGTTGCCTAATAGGTCTTCTTATGTTGCACTTGGTGCTTGCATCCTTATTATCTTGAGTTGACATCTATTGCTCATCCTTTAATGAATCTAGCTTGGTCTTCAATTAAACACTCTCATCCTCTTTAGCTCTCATACTTAAACTTGCACCCTCTAACTAAATTTTGAGATCCTAAATGGTCTCATTATCCCTCTTAGCTTATTTAGTAATGTCATGTTTCAATCTACTTGATTTCTCTTCAATAATCTTTGTAGAATCAAGATTGGACTTCAACTCATCCTGTTCACCTTACTTTACACTCAACTTGGCATTTATCTCTTCGAGCTATGTTTTGAGATTTCTACATTCTTCCTATTTTGAACTTAGATTAGTCTTTGTAACTCTTAATTGACCCTCAAGAATGTTGATCTTCTCTTTATCAAATTTTCATCTTGATCTTGCCTTCAAGGATTATAGCTCCTTATTGAGCTTGATGCACTTATTCCTAATATACTTAAAGCTAGAGGTTATGATCTTATTATAAGCTTCTTCTTGATCATACTCACTCATTTTACCTCTGTACTTATAAAAAAATACCTTTTATTGATATTACTTTTCTTCACTTGATTTTAGACATGCATAAGTAATCTCTACTTGATTCTTCAACTCTTGATTCTCTTTCTTCAATTGATTATCCATCTTATCCTACTTAAGATCACCTTTAGGATATTAGACCTACTCTAAAATGACTCACTTTGATACCAATTTTTTGAGGTACAATCATTGAGAGGGGGGTGAATTAGTGATGCCAAATAATCCAATTCAATTCCTAAGTCTTAAACATTTAGCACATGTAGTCATGATGGATATAAATTAACCATTATAATGAATAAGGAAGATATAACAAGATCAATAACATAACACATGATATATGTGGGAAACCCTCTTAAAGGATAAAACCCACTAAAACTTTTAGGATGGACTATAATCCTATAAAGACAAGATTCAACATTTAGACTAGCACTAACTTATCAAGGAATACCCATCCCTTAATTTAATGAGACACCCATCCCATAAGGAGGAACCAACCCCTAGGCAACCAAGCACCAACCTAAATACCTTGATATGATCTCCACCTCTAACTTGATGTCTTCTACACCTAATTATGGACTTCTCTTACTTGATTTCTTTCCCCTTTACACTCTCACAAACTTGCACTCACAAGAAATACATCTAAAACACCCATTTGGATCACTCTTCACTTCTTAGCACATACACAATCACAAAAACTGAAAAAAATATATCAAAACATCATCACTATGACATGTAGGTGATTTAAACAATCTTTAACCTACTTTATTCTTTAATCCATCCACTAAGCATACTCACTCAATTAGACTCTAGGGCTTAAACGCTTAATCTGCCTCTTCTAGGGTCATTAGGTCCAATAATCTATGTGTTTACCTTCATCACCTTGATCAGACAAGCATGGATGATCCTTTTTTCTCCCTATTGGTCCTCATTTATCTCCCTTCCCTTTCAAAGTTTCTTTCCTTTGTTTGGCTCTATGCACTCAACTAACACAAATAGGCCAATTAGGCCTTGTACTTATATCACACTCTTGGTCTAACCTATCTTGGTCAACTAAGATATTTAGCAAATTTATTTAACCCATAATAGGTTAATATACATGTTACATATGATAACCAGACACTATAAATATTGGTCATTGCCTCATTATCCCCAAACCTCAATTAAGCCTAGTTAAGACCTAAAGTAATTAGGCCTTCAAATCCACATGTTACAATTTGAACCTCTTAGACCACGTTCAGCATCTACCAATGCTTCAAAAACTTTATATGTCACATTAATAGGTCCCTTATATCATCCAAATTGGTCCACATTACTTGAAACTCCATTTCAAACTTCAAACCAAACCTTTTAGCCTACTCACTCTTTAGGCCTTCTTACATACAAAACACTATATTCTAGAACTGAAGCATACTTTCAATTTTCTCACATAATCTCATCAAAAAATCATATTTATAGGTCCTTAATGACTTAAAAAACATCAATAAATTCTTTTTTAAACATCACACAAGCTAAACAACTTTCAACCAACTCTCTCAAGATGACCACTCAGATTGGTCACATATAGTCAAAATATAGTCGAGCTATTTTGACTCTCCATATCTGATTAGGGGTATATCATGACATTCACTACTTTTTCATAATCCTTAGATACTTATAGAACATCTCCATACTCATTTTATTCTTTAATTATGCTCAAAACACCTTCAACTTACCTATGCAAGATGGTCACTCAAACTATCAGTGCATTCAATAAATAGAGTCAACTTATAAGCCTTTGTTCATAGTTAATATGGATTGCTAAAAAATCAAACATCCATACAAATAGACTTCATGAGGTCTACAAAATTTTCCAATAATTAGTGTAGACACCATAAATCTACCTACTATGATTTTGAGTGTTAAAATACCTCTAGACTACCTTAGGACTCCTTTGGGACCAATCTAGCACCTAACCCAACTTAACCCATAATTAGTTTGTTAAACTAACTTAACCCAACATTTTACCTATTTATACCCTTCACCTTCCCTACCGATGGTTAGGTTGACCATCGATGATCCACTTAACCATCAATAGTCAGAGTGCACCCCCTTAACCACCAACATGCAAACTCACACACCTTTATTTTCTAAAAATAACTCATCTAAAACCAATTACAAACCATTGCATGTGCAATTTAAAACTAGGAAGCCCAGTTCACATCTTTTTGTAACTCTCTTTCCTTGTTTATAAGAAGAGAAGAGTAGGAAGGTGAAATTCATATGCAATTGTTATCAAGAGCTTGTGCATCTAGATTTCCTTTGTTTTATAGGTCAATCATCATCATTAACCTAGCAAACTAGTTACCACATCAAAGAGCCAACTTATCATCATAAGTCTACCAAAGTGCCAAGTACCATTACTCTACTAGAATCATTCTAGGTTCTACCAATGGGTCAACAACCTCAAGCATCCACTCAATCAGCTTTTTTCAAGATAAGTATTTGATTTTCAGTAGTCAATTACGTTATTTTATTTTCACATCCAGCCCAACACCTACCCAACTCTTAGAATCCCACTTTATGATCTCATTAATCAACCATTTATTAACCTAGATCTACATATAGTAACTATAATTTGTTGCCTTAATCATCGATGGTCTATTTAACCACCGATGATCACCTTGACCACTGATAATCACATTAATCACCGATGGTTAGCCCAACCACCAATGGTAATCATGGTAGTAAATTTCAGCAAGATAATTTCAACTACCTATACCCAACCAAACCTAATTCTCTATGTCCTTTCCTATTCATAGACCCATACCTAATTTTTTAAAGTAGATGCCAATTACCTAGCACTAGTATTAATTAGTTTATTACTAATTTAATCATTTCTAGTCTATTTCTTAGCAAGCATTCTTGTGTTCAATTTTAGTACCTTTCAATTATTGATGCAATTAATTTATAGTCTATTTTATAAACTTAATTTTTTAAAAACATGTGAATTGATAGCCCTTGAGGAAGCTCTTACTTCCAAGATCTAGCTATTGCTAGGTAATCCACCCAAATATCCATCTAACAAACAAATTTTCTTTAGTGCTTTATTATATGTAGGTCATCCTCCCAAGCTAAAGAAGATTTATTTACAATATTTTGAATCCACATACACACAACCAAATATGTTTTTTAACCATACTCATACTTAGTTTCTTCTTTTCCCTTTCTGATAATAGGCAAGAAATTCACTGAAACATTTTGGTATGCTCGGTAGGCCCTTTGTGTCTTTACTTGGGTTTTTGTTTACTTGCATTATCTCTCTATTATATTCTCATAAAAAAATTGAAATCTCTTTTGGGATTAAAATTAAGTGCATACATCAACTTCTTGAAATTTTAGTTTACATAACTTCAAAGCAAAGTAATCTATTATAGATTCACTCCTTGTTGCACACACTCAACCAAAGCACTTTTATCAATTAACATTAAAAAAATTATGACAAGGGCCAACTAGGATTTCATCACCTAGCAGTAACCTTACCCTTTCTCGATAATCCCACATGGAGGTCACTAACAAGGGGAGAACCAACTTCACACTTTGGTTGATTATAAAACTATATATATCAATATATATTATATAAGCAACTAACACCCTTATCATTGAAGTTTGTGAAGTAAGGGGGTAGGACCCAATACCAAGCCACATATTGATTCCAATATAGTTTATTTTTTTACACTTAGACACATCCTGAAACGAACCATAGACTTCTTCTTTAGTACCCTCTCTATAAATTGATTTCAGTCACACACCTTCTTAAGGGATAAGCCAAAAGTGAGATAAATAAAAACTCTATGGATTAACATATCTTTTAGAGTGTGATTTTATTTCTTTGATCATATCTTCTCTTCTTTTTGTATGATTAGTGAGTTTGTTTGTGATTCCTATCTCCCCTATCTTGTGTGGTTCTCACTCGCTAGTAGCAAGAGACCTTGTGGAGTAAAACCCATCACCAAGCTAGCTTACCTCTTCTACCTCTTCCTTCATGGACTAAATTTATGAACCAGTAGACTCTCCTCACCCCTTTGGAAGTCCTACTTTCCCTTAGGAGTTTCCTTAAGGAGATGCATATTTTACCACTTTCCTAGATAACAATCCCATATCCTTGAAACATTATCTTATAACCATGTCTTATTACATCTTGGATTCATCCCCACCCATTGATATACTTTATGGCATGCATCCCCACCTCATGGGGAGAACCTCTATTACCATAATTATAACTCAACCTTTAACTACCCAAGCTTCCTCATCAACTAAAGACTCCTTTGAGACTACCATAGAGAACAAAATAACCCAAACTATAATTTTCCTTATACCTTCCAATCATACCAACCACTCCTCCACAATAGGAGTGCCTACCTATAACATTACCAACCTACCTTTAGGTACCCACAATCCAAAAACAACTACTTTGCTTCAAATCCTTATGCTTTCCATACCCTTCACCTTACCTCTAATCAATACAAGGGTCACTACCCTTCCATCAGTCACCAACCCAACTACCAATCCTATCCAACAATCAACCCTTACAGCAAACTTTGGCTACATTCCTAACCTATAAGGGCATGTACTCACTACCGAACCACTTGCATCTACCTACCTTCATATATCTTCCACCTAATCATTGTCATCCATGTACCAATATGTGGTAGCCTCCCAACCTTCTACCCATTACCAATTGGTATCTTAAACACCATAATAATATGCATATTATAAGCTTATAGGTGTACGACCCTAGGTAAACCTAATGAAGATTCTCATGGACAAGATGGCAACCTTATATTCATCCATCTTGAGTGTTCACAACTTATTTTCATATGACCAAATTTTTAATGAACCCATCCACCCATCTGTACCTATCAAACTATATCCTCCCCAATGGGAACTTCCCAAGTTCTCTAAATTATAAAGTAAGGAGGATCCCCAACAACACCTTAGGGCATTTATGAATGATTATTATTTGATTACCTATGATGATGCCCTCCTTCTCCACACTTTCCCCATGTCCCTAGCCACACTGTCATTGGATTGGTATAGTGCCATACCCAAGCACTTCATTTTATTCTTCACCTAATTGGATCAAACCTTTTTGGATCATTTTTTGATCAATATCTCCAATAAATTTTCTATCACCGACCTCTACTCATTTCAACAATTTGAGTATGAATCCATTACTATTATTTGGCTCATTAGAAGAGCCTAATTAACCAATGTTATTTTTCCTTTCCTTAACCCAAACTCATAGAGCTCTTTGATCAAGCATGTGTGAAATATATCTCCTTTACACTACATGTCCATATCCTCCAAACTTTTGGTGAATATTTTACCATGGCACATAAGTTAGAGAACTGAGCCATTGATGAAGGACAGCCAAAGCTCAAAAAAAATTATTCAACCTACAAAACTAATGAGGCCTCTTCTTCCAAGTAAAAAAACTAATACAATACTAATACCAAGAGCAAGGGAAAAATGAATGCGGTTGTCCTTAAATTCACTCCCCCACCTTCCATCAGCCAACCAAATTCCTCTAGTTCCTTAAAATAAAACATGAGGAAATAAAACTGGAATAACTAGAAGTAATTCAATCTACTTGGAGAATCTTAAGCTTCAATCTCAGAGAAGTTATTGAAAGTAAATATCATTCAACTTCCTCCTATCAAACCTCCTCAATAGTTGGATGCCTCTTGTGCTACACCTAGTGGGTTCAATGATGATGACCTATGTAACTTTCATTGGGTTATAAAACATGACATTAGTTGATGTAATACCTTCAAGAGCCTTTTCCAATCCCCCATCGATAAGGGCGAGCTCATGTTGGACAAGCCTGATGCACCATAAAACTAATCCTTGATTTATTTAAGAAACACTTCACAAACCATGTCCCTACCAAGAATGAGAGCAACAACATCAAGTGTTCTCATGATGCTCATATAGTTAACATGGTCCTTGATGCTCTCATTACCAAATTTCCTAGTACCCAACCTTCTAATTCTCCACCTCCTTCACTTATAGAGGTGGTATAGATACATTCCCTTCCTTGATACACCTAAACCAAGGAAGTGCCATCTTCTCCCCCTCCACTTATTGAGGTAGTGGAGCCACTAGCTTCCCTTTTGACTGACATATTAGAACATCCAACCATCACCACCTCACCTTTACCTTTAACTATTGAAAAACCCACCCCTCTTTCATAGATCATGCCAAAGGGATAAATCCCTATGTCTACTTATCCCATAGAGGATCCACCTATCTTAACCTTGCATCATTTGATTGAGGAAGAGGACAAGGTTATCATTCATAGATACTACCCATAAAACCAAACCAGTCTATAAACCATTCTCTAGATGGGTTCAAATATTGGAATTCATTTCCAAAATTGACATAGATTGGGCTACCTTTTGGTAGAAACTAGGCCTCCCTTATATTACCAAATTAGAACCTCTAACCCTTTATTTGGTAGACTAACCTACCACTTTTATTGACCAACCTATTACCATGTCTACCCAACTAACCAAAACCTCTACCAAACCAACCAACCCCCAAATACATAATTAAATAAAGACCCAAATAACCAAACCCTATTATATCAAAACTAAAATCCTTGGTACCTTATTTACACAAAGCCTTAGTCACCAATCTATGAAATTAGACCTAACCTCTTTTAATCCATCAACCAAGCACCAAACCAAAGAAACCAAAAAGGTAAAACTACCTAAAGGCTTGAATCCCCAAGTTTTACATCCCTCAACCATTCCCTCCATATTTGGGCCTCATCCGTATATCTTGAGCAATAACCCCATTATCTACATCAAAACCCCACCACCTCTTTTAATCACACTTTCATAGTTACTTTTCAACACCTCTCTTCAATGCACTATAAATACCTAAGCTACCTATCTTGCAATCCTCCACCTATAGCTCATCAACTTCCTTACCTAAACTAAATCCATCAACCAAGCACACCACCCTACCCAAAAACCCTACCATAAACCCCATTACCAAAAATCCTTCTACCTTAAACATCAAAGAAAAGACCACTACACCTCCACCACCTTTAGTAGAGTCCTACTCAACTATTTTCCATAGGTTATTTCAAACTAATTATTTAACCTTACCCCCTATCAGACCCTTTGAGCCTCTAGCCTCAAAACCTATCTAGTATAATGACCACCAAGTGTGTTTTTATCATGGGACACCTAGCCATGATATGGAGAATTGTAAATCTCTCTAAACTATTATCCACCATCTTTATGATGAAGATTATCTATTAATAGATTAACCTCCTACAAGACCCACACCAATCCAACCAAAAACAATACCTACCCAATGCTTACCTAATCTTCCACTCTCACCTAAGAGTGAAGGAGAGTCTAACCAATCTCTTACCCCAACTCCTTCTCCTATCTATATTATCAATGTGTTCATGAGATCACAAAAAAAAGATAAGGAGAAGGCTAAGGTGTTCATTCCTTGGATGTATCCATATTATACCTCCCAACCAACTCAAACCCATCTATTTACATCTTCAACCAAACCCAAGGTATTTATTTTAACTGCCTCCCAATCTAACCCCTTAAAATCCATTAAGAGAGTTATCCTCAAATAAATTCACCAAACCCTAGCAAAGATGAGCTTGTATGAGTTTATCTCTACTTCTCCCCGTCACTACCAAGCACTAATAGAGGCTTTACAATCCATAAAGGTCCAACCCATATATCCCAAAACTCTAGTAGCCTTTGTTGACACCCTTTAAATTTCCAACCTTGTTACTTTCAAAGATTTGTAAATACCTTCCTTCCATCCTAAGGATGTAGATCCCCCTCTATTTATCAGTGCTTACATAAACTAGACCCACATTAAATAGGTCATGATTAATGGGGGAGATAGTATTAACATCATCTCCTCCCATGCCTATAGCCAACTCAACCTATCAAGCAATGTCATATCCAAAATTTTAGTCATCCTTTAATCATTCAATGATACTATGGCAACTACCTTAGGAATTGTAATCTTTCAAATCTATCTAAGACCTCGTACACTCCCTAAGCTATAATTAAGTATAATAGCAGAATTATATCCAAATAAGACTAAAATAAATCCAAATATATGATAATATATAAGCCACTTCAAGGGGGAAACCTCCACAAGATTTAATAAGAGCATAATTCACAATATGATGATAAATAATTACCCACTACCTCCTATATATAGTCTATCTAGGCCATGGTTAATCCATAGGCTGATCTACTAATCAAAAGAAATTATAAATAAATGTAATATAACATCAAAGAGGGATAAGTAAGCCACAAGTCAGCTCATACTATCCTCATACATGTGATAGGTTAGGGGTGTAGCATGCCCTTTCCCTTCAAACCAATGTTGTCCTCAATGTTGAACAACTCTAGATGTTATTGTAGAAAATCATCACCTTCCCAAGTTGCATCTTCACTACTTTGGTTTTTCTACTTGATCAAATATTTCCTAATATCTCTAGTTCTCAACCTCTTAGTACATGTTTGGAGGATCTTCTCTAGTTCTAAAATGACTTGTCTTTCTTCATCTAGTTCTGGGAGCTCTGTCTAGGTAGAAAATTCCTATCCAATGACCTTCTTCAAATAGGAAACATGAAATACTAGGTTTATGTGAGATGAATGAGGTAACTCTAGCTTTTAAGCCACACTTCCAATTTTTTGTAGAACCTAATAAGGGCCATAATACTTACAAGCAAGTTTGTTGTCCTTTTTCTGTTGCTTCAAGGACATCTACTTGTAAGGCTATAAATGAACAAATACCTAGTCACCCACATCAAAATTTCACTCACTACGATGTTGATCTATTTGTTTCTTCATCTTATTTTGTGTTAAGGCTAAATTCTCTCTCAAACTAGCCAGAACCTCTTGTTGATGTTGATTATGCTCTTCCACATCTCAAACCTTGGTGTTCACCTTTAATGAAGAAGTGATGGAAGGTGGATGGTAACCATATAGTGCTAGAAATGGAGACATTTTAGAAGAGGTATGGAAAGATGTGTTATACCACCATTCTACAAGTGGTAGCCATTTAACATAATGTTCTTATTTATCTAATACAAAACAATGGATATACCCCTCTAAACATTTATTAACCACTTCAGTTTTTCCATCAGATTGGGGATGGTAAGATGAGCTATGAGCTAGCTGAGTACCCAAACAAGAAAATAGTTTAGTCTAGAAATTACTAGTGAAAATAGGATCATGATCACTTACAATTATTTTTTGGGTTCCATGTAATTTGAGAACTGCTTCCATAAAAATAGTCGCTACTGTACTTGCTGAAAATGGGTGTGAGAGAACACAAAAATAGGCATATTTTGTAAGCCTATTCACAATGACCAAAATAACATTCTTAACTTTAGAACAAGGCAACCCAATGATGAAATCCATGGAAACCTCCTCCCACCTTTGACTAGGAATTGTTAATGGTTTTAACAATACCTGTGGTCTTAACTATTTCACCCTTATTTTGTTGGCATATCAAGCATTCTTCCACAAAATTTTATACATATCCCTTGAGTCCTTCCCAAAATAATTATTTCTTAATTCTATGATAATTTTTCAAGAACCCTAAGTGTCCCCCAATTGGAGATGCATGCAACTTTTCAAGAATCTTATGCTTAAGCTCTGAATTTTTGCACAAGTATAACCTGCCCTTATACCATAAGACATTACCTTTCCATTCAAATTTTTTAGAGGATAAATTACCTTGCTAGAGATTTTGAATTAAAAACTATGTATCCTTGTGTTTCTCCCATTCTAACCTAGCTTCATCCACCTAATCTGCTTGCAACATGGACATTGCATAAAGTAATGCTTCTATGGATGCACCCCATCTAGATAGTGCATCTGCTACTACATTATCTTTACTCTTCTTGTAGATGATTTCAAAATCATAACCCAATATTTTGGTTACCCATTTTTGTTGTTCCTCAAATTATAATATTTGCTCCAAAATGTATTTGAGACTATCATGATCCGTATTCACCTTAAAGTGTCTACCCATCAGATAAGGCCTCCATTATTTAACTACATGAATAATAGCCATCATTTCTTTTGCATAGACAAGTTTTTTTAGATTATTACCTTTGAATTTATGACTTTAAAATGAAATGGGTCTTCCTTCTTGCATTTGAGCTACCCCTAATCCAAACCTAGAAGCATCACATTCAAAAGTGAATGTCTATGAGAAGTCTGGAGTAGCCAAAAATGGAGTGGTGCACATAGTTCTTTTAGTTTCTCAAATGTTTTGGTGGCATTATAATTCCAATTGAAATCATCCTTCTTTAGCAATGTAGTGAGTGGAGCTACTATGCTACCATAACCTTTCACATAGTAACCTATTAGTCTAAGGAACCCTCAAAGGTTTTTGAGAGTTTTTGGTATGAACCATTCCATTATCACTTTGATCTTTTGGGGATCAACTTTGACACCTTCATGGGAAAAAATGTGACCAAGGTACTCTACCTCCTATACTCCAAAAGCACATTTAGATGGCTTCACATAAAGTTGGTTCTTCTCTAAAACTATCAACACCTATTTCACATGTTGTAGATGTGCTTCCCATGTCTGACTATAAATCAATATGTCATTAAAGAAAACTAGCACAAACATGCTTAAAAAAGGCCTAAAAATAGTGTTCATCAAGCTCTGAAAATTAGATGGTGCATTTTTAAGAGCAAAGGGCATTACCAAAAACTCGTAATGGCCTTCATGTGTTCTAAAAGTAGTTTTATGAACATCTTCATCCTTGATTCTAATTTGATGGTACCCTGAGCGAAGATCCAATTTTGTGAAATAATTAGCACCATGCAACTCACCAAGTAAATCAACAATTAATAGAATAGGAAACTTATCCTTGATGGTGTATTTGTTGAGTTCCCTATAATCTAGGCACATCCTCCATGTGTCATCCTTCTTTCTCACCATGACCACTAGTGATGAATATGCACTTTGGCTATGCTTGATGATCCCTGCCTCCAGCATCTCATGGACCATGTTTTCAATTTCACTATTTTGTGCATATAAATACCTATATGGTCTGATATTTGGTGGTTGACTACCTAGAATTAGTTGAATGGCATGATCATGTTCTCTTTTTGGTGGTAGTCCTTTCGGCATGGCCCCAAAAATAGATGAGTGGTCCTCAAGAATTATCTATAGATTAGGATGTGTAAATACCTATGTGGGTTAAACTTTTATGGATCATAATCATGCAATAATTCCCTCTTCCCCCTTTTTTTATCATCTTGGTCATCTGATGTGAACTAATCAATTATGGAGATTTTACATGTAATCAATGTAGTTCAATTTTATTACCTTCATAATAAAAGCACATGAATAGTTCTTGGAAGTTAATCTCTATGGTACCTAAGGTTGTGAGCCATTGGACTCCCAAAATAATGTTTGTTTTACCCATGGGAATAGCAAACATAGGAGAGTTGAGATTGCACCCACCCATAGTAAGCTTAATACTATGACATTTGCCTAAATAATTAATTGTGTAACCATCTGCAATCATGACCTAAAATTTTGGTACTGGGTAGATGAAACAGTTCAATCGAATGGCCAAATTATGGTTTATATAGTTATGGGTGCTCCTTGAATCAATCAATACTGTCACCTTCTATTTCTTGAGGAAACCCACCACCTTAAGAGTTTGTGGAGTGCTAATACCTGCAAGTGCATGACAAGAGATTGTAGGTTGGGAATCTTCAAGTACCTCCTCTATATCTTCCTCATCATGATTGGAGGCATCATCTACTTCTTCATCTTCATTTGGTCCCTCAATGTAGAATAAATTCTTCTTAGCACATCTATGTCCTTTACTCCACTTGATGTCATAATTGAAACATAATCCTTTTGTACGCTTCTCTTCAATTTGTTGAGGGGTCAATCTAGTAGGTGGAGGAAATGTTGGTGACGATATGTTACGATCTTTGAAGTGAGTGAATTGCTGCTTTTTTTTGGCTACTAATTTTTCCTCATCTCTATGTGCCATGATAATAGAATTAGAAATCTTAGGTGGATTAAACATGCATACTTCATGTTGAATGTGGTCCTTGAGTCCACCCAAAAATAGGTCATTCAAATTTGCTTTAGAAATTATCTCCACACGTAAGGACAAGTTCTAAAAATGATGAATATAATCCTTGATGGAGCTAATATTTCACAATTTTTCCAGTTCGCTGAAGTAATTCTCTGTCACACTATTGCCATAGTGTAATTGTAGCTCCTCTATAAAAATTGACTAGGTGACATTGAGAGTCATCTTTTTTTTGAGCACACAACCATCAATACCAAATGAATTGATCAAGTTCAAGATACAAAGATGCCATGGAAACCTTATATCTACCTAGAATCTGATGTAGGTTAAAGAAACTCTCCATTTGGTTGATCTTTTCCATCAAATTTGTGCATATCCACCTTTGGTAACAAGTTCCTCTATGGCCATGGAGTTAGATCTAAAGTAGACTGGTTAGGAGAACCACTATGGTGGGTTTTTGCCATAGATTTAGCTTGATTATTTGACTGATTAATGTTCAAAGCCATCATGATATCTCCCAAACTACCTTGTATGGATTGCATATTAGATTATATGTCTTGCACCTCACTTTGAATGCCTTGCACATTATATTCAAGCTAACTCACTTTATGATCTATGTCAGAAAACCCTAGTACAAAGGGTATAGTACATCCCCATTCTAACTCCATCTCTTCCTTTTTAGGATTTTTACCTAGAGTTTCAGCACCCTTTCCTTACCCTCAAGTTTGTGGACCTGCCATAAAAGGGTTTCATGATTTTAACCCTTATTGGTAATTTTGACCCAACTTTGACCAAGAAATTTTGGAATTATGTCTACCTCAAATCAAAATATACAAAGAACATAACATAGCCAAATTTTTCTAAGATTTCCAAAAATGTAAATAACTCAGAAAAATTCTTTGAATTGCGCACTATAGAGCAATTTTATGAAAAAACATAAAATAGTGATAAATTTTGTAAAATAGATCCAAATGAGCTGAAATTTAATATAAGCTTAATTTAATTATTCAAACATTCATTAAAAATTTTGCTGATAAATTCACAACCATTTTTTATATATGAAAAATTTAAAAATTTAGTGTTTCACCCACAAGATTGCCCAAATCATAGCTCTGATACCACTTTTATTGAAATTACTTTAATAATTAAGTATAATAGTAGAATTATATCTAAATATGACTGAAATATATCCAAATATATGATAATATATAAGCCACTTTGAGGGGGAAACTTCCACAAGCTTCAATAAGAGCAGAATTCACAATATGATGATAAATAATTACCCACTACCTCCTATATATAGTCTATCTAGGCCATGGTTACTCCATAGGCCGATCTACTAATCAAAAGAAAGCATAGATAGATGTAATATAACATCAAAGAGGGATAAGTAAGCCATAATATAGGTTAGGGGTGTAGAACAAACTATTCTATGTAGTGAAAGGTGAATTCTAATACAATGTCCTATTTGGATGACTCTATACCCAATCCATGGGTTACATCCCCTCCACCCTTCACCATTGCATCAAGTTTGAGAATTATGGATAGGTCATCACCATCCAATATAACTCAAGTCATTTATCAACATGAAGCATGACCTATCACCCCAATTATGTCCTCATACCTCCATCTAACACACCCTTGATAACTAAATACCAACCTTCAACCACAAAAGTGGATGTTTTATCCCCTTCCATTGATGAGGCATCCACTAGTTCCTCTATCCCTTTGTACTGAATCCCTACCATGGACCCATTGGAAATGACATTAAATTATCTTTCACTAGGGGAATATCACGTTTTAGCCATTGATGCTTTCCCTACTCATGAGTATGGGAAACTTAATAACCAATCAAGATATGCCCCCAATATTGAAACTATTATTCCCTTTGGACCTCCCTACTGTTAGACCCATTTTGTCTATGGGGGGGTTGACAAACCCCTTGGTGCTTCTACCAAATCTGTTTCACCTAGATCATTTACCATCATCTTCTCCTACCTAGATAAATCAAGTTTCACCAAGACATACCTCCATTAGTGTCTTTGGAAAAGATTTGGCCTTGGGTGATATGAGCATAGTATATATGAGTTGATCACCATCAAAACTAGAAATCCACACAAGAATCATGGTCTTGGTTTCATCCTATCCAATAAGAAGTAACCCAAACCACCTACCATTACCATTATTGAGGAAGATACCACTTCCTCATTGACCTCTCCTCAACCTACATGTGAGGATGATGACATCATCCTACTTAACTTTTTATTTCTATCAACATGATCAACCTCAGACCCTTGAATTATCAAAAGGAAGGGGAAACTATAACCATCCCTTTGACCCATCTTGAGATGATAGGAGAGGACTCTCCTACCATTAACACTTTTTAGGGTCAGGATGATGATTCTATTCTCACCTATCTTAGTGTCCTAGATTCTTCAATCCACAAATCCTTTCCTCCTGAGACCTTGACCATGTTGAATGAATCCACCATGAATATCAAATTGGGAACTCTATATAACTCCCACATGTTAAAACTTGGCCAATCTCTAAATTCTATAGAGATTTGGGACTTCCCCTCCTTCTTCTAAGACTATAACATAGCCTTTTCTTGGTATTATAGTGACATGCCTAGAATTGACCCAATAATTGTTACCCATAACATAGTCATAAACTATGATGCCAAACCCATCAAATATAATCTTTGACTCATGCACCCTCACATAACCATTTTCATCAAAGAAGAGCTTCAACATATCCTATCTATCAATTTCATTCAACCCATTGACTACCCTTAGTGGGTCTCAAATGTTTTACTTATCACCAAAGTCATACGGGGACTATGCATTTATGTGGGCTTTCATGACCTCAACTTTTTTTGCTCTAAATATAACTTTTATCTACCAAGAATTAACCAATTAGTTGATATTATAGCCAGCCATAAGATGTTATCTATTATGGATAGATTCTTAGGGTACAATCAGATCCTAATTGCCCCTAAAGATTAGCACAAAATTGCCTTTACTACCCCTTGGGGAGCCTTCTATTATTGGGTCATGCCTTTAGGACTAAACAAAATTGGTTTGACATACCAAAATGCCATGATATATATATTCCATGACCTTATCCATAAGATTATTTAGGACTATGTGGATGACCTTCTCAGCAAATCCAAACTTTGAAGGGATCACTTTGCCATTCTTAAGATAATGTTTGAATGCCTCATCCACTATCATGTCTGCCTTAACCCCAAGAAGTTTATTTTTTAGGGTATTTTTAGGAAATATTCTTGGTTTCAATGTCTACCTTTATGGAATAAAAGTTGATCTCACAAAGATCAAATCAATCCTTGGCATGCTTCTTCTAATCAACCTTAAGTAACTCCGTAGCTTACAGGGGAAGCTTCAATCTATTCACCATTTTATATCCTATCTTTTGGACCATTGCCAACCTTTTCACCACCTTCTAAAGAAGGATGATTTTTAAAGTGGAATAGTGATTGTCAAAATGCCTTTGATTCACTCAAAGAGTACCTTTTGTCACCACCTATCCTTACCCCTCCCAAGGATCACCAACCTTTCTACCTTTATATCACTACCATCAATCATTCCCTAGGGTAAATGTGGACTCATTGAGAAGAACAACATAAATATAAAGCTATGTATTACATTAGTTACACACTTGTAGAATATGAGACTCAGTACACCCATACTGAGAAGATTTTCTTAGTTTTAGTCTTCTTGGCCACCAAACTTCACCACTACCTCTTTAACCATAAAAATTATGTCATAACCAATATCAACCCACTCAATTACATGCAATCTAAACCATACCAAAACTAGTGTATGGACAAGTAGCTTATGCTCTTAGCAGAGTTTGACCTTGGATTCTTTAGCAAAATTCAATTAAAGGGAAAGTCATTTCTGACTAATTGGCTAAGGTACCTTTAGCAAATATCCAACTTCCTCCTCTTAAGTTCCCTAATGAGTCCATCATGAACCTCTCTCAAGTAGATTTTACCTAGCATATCACCATGTTATTTGATGAATCAAAGTGTCATCATAGTGGTGGAGGTGGTATAATCCTTATCCCCTTTGATGGTGAACCTCTCCCTTTATCTTTAAATCTTGATTTTGAATGCACCAACAACATGGCTAAATATAAATCTATAGTGATAGAACTTCAAATACATTTAGCCCTAGGAGTCAAAATAATCAATATCTCTGGTGACTCCTAACTTATGGCTAATCAAATCAATGGATCTTACTAGTGTAAGAATGATTTTTTTCAATAGTACAAGTAACTAGTTGATGAACTCTTAGCATCATTTGAACACTATCACATCTAATTAACCTCAATATTTATTAATAAGTTTTCAAACACCATGGATTCCCTTACCTATCATATACCATCTACACCTTCCAAATCTAAGGTATTTGTCATTATCCATAGACTCACCCAACCTTCTTATGTCAAACTAGACTCTCCCACCATTTTCAATGTGGAATAGACCCAACCTAACCGTTGGTATCAACAAAACTTTGACTATATTAACCTTACCATAGTTATTTCTAGTCTTTTAAATAATGATCAAAGAGAATTTATCTAGAGTAACTCATGTTATACCATACTATGAGGTATCCTTTATAAATTCAACTTCAATGGTCTCCTCTTTTGCTACCTACGTAGTCCTAAAGCCTCTCACTCTATCAAGGAAATGCACAATGGTATGTTTGGGGGACACTTTAGTGGCCTTATTATAGCTAAGAATATCCTTCACCTAGGCTATTATTAGCCTACCCTTAACCAAGATTATTGTGATTATATGAAAAGGTGAGTTAAGTTCTAACAACATACCAATTTTCATCATGCACCTAGACATAATCTTTATATTTCTACTAATTGTTGGCCCTTTTCACAATGGGTTCTAGACCTCATTGGTGAAATTAATCCCCATTTCTCATAGTGACACCACTATATTATCATCATGACCAAGAATTTTACCAAGCAGGTAGAGGATATTCCTCTAGTCTTAACCAAAGCAAAGAAGATTATCAACTTTATCAACCATCATATCATTTTCCACTTTGGTGTTCCTCATAAGATTATCACAAAAAATGGTAAATCCTTTAAGAACAAGTCCAGGGTCTATGTGATGCATTCATCATTAAGTTAATATTTTCCTCACCTTTTCACCCTCAAGTTAATGTATAGGTAGAAGCCTCTAACAAAACTCTTGATATTATGCTAACTAAAATGGTCAATGCATATGGTCAAGATTAGCATATTCACATCCCATTCATTTTATGGGCATATCATGCTAGCATTAGAACCCCTACAAGCTCTACCCCTTTTTCTCTTTTGTTTGGAGTGGAGACCATCTTACGTTTTGAAGTTTAAATCCCCTCTTTTTGTATATCTTTGTAAGAGCTCATTTTTTAGGATGATCATCATCATCATCATCATCATCATCATCATCATTTAGCACAACTTGAGCTACTTGATGAGCATCATCTAGTAGACTTACCCATCTCCATGTCTATTAGGATCATGTCAAAAATGCCTATAATAGAAACCTTAATGTGTGTGAATTCAACATTAGAGACCTCATCTGAAAGGAAAACCAACATGTCACTAATATGGAGAAAAGAGAGTAGGGCATGTTTGCTTTCAATTATTTTGGACCTTATATTAAGACCCACAAGTATAGATCAAGAGCTTATCAATTGTCTTCTCTTGAAAGCTATCTATGACCTAAGCCCCTCAATGCTTTGTATCTACATCCATTCTTTTGCTAATAAGGATCAATTTCACTTTTTGTTTAACTTAAGCTCATCCCTTGCTATCTACCTACATTTCATCTCCATATTTTAAGGACAACCAAATACAACCAAATCATGTGATCATATATCACCATCATAGTCTTATATTAAATAATGGGTACCATGGTTCTACTCATGGCATGGTTCTCATGGTAATTTACACCCCTTTATAAGATGGATTCCCATCATCGATTGCACCTAAACCTCTTTACACATAAACAACCTTCTTGTGCTTTTAGTTTTAACTTAATCAAGGTGGATCCTTAAGCCTATATAATCATATCTATGTCAAGGAAAATTAAAGCAATTAAAATTAAAACCCCATATCATTAGCACTCATGGGTCATTTTTAGCATTCACAGACTGTTCCCTTGAAGGAAAACTACTGAAAATTTATTTGAAATTGACAAAATGTACGGTGGATTGCTCCCTTGAAATACAAATATCAAAAATCATTTAAAAAAGCACATAAACTTAGATCACTCCCTTGAAGGATGGCTAAGTAAATAATTTTTTCAAAATCATAGCAATTTCTTGGAAACTTCCCACATCGATCAGCTTCCCATATACAACAAAAATAAAAAATACTCATCATCAAACTCATGATGAAATAAACCTATTCTTGAAAGCTTTTTTCAACTCTCAAACAATAAAATAAGATGGAATCTATAATAAACTTTCACAAGTAGATTTCTCACATTGATTAGTCTACACAATTTTGGCATAGACTTGTTTATACTATCTCTTTAGACACTTATAAAAGAGGCATGTTAGTGTCATAAGAAGGTTCCATTTTCATCCATATTCTCTTTCATACATTTTAAGCAAGGGATTTTTAAGCTTACTTAAAATTATGTGGTCAAGACACCATTTTAACAAACTAACCTACATTAATACAAAGCTTTTGAAGGACTTATGTTCATTAAGCTAATCTGACTTTAGTTTTGTTTTAGTCTTTGTCAATTAAGAAACATTGTGCCCTCTTCTTATCCTATCATGACTAGTTGATATTTTCATTATGGTGTTTGTCTCTTGATTATACTCTTTATTCTCCCATCTAGATCTAGTGTTTTTAATTAAATTACCTCAAGTGTCTTATCTTAAACATTAACAACAAGAATAACTATAACCAATAACATCATAACATCCATAAGAAATTAAAACAACCAACCATTTTACACCACATGCCTAAATCTAAAATAATGTCATATATACTCATTGAAATTTAACATCTCATAAGCATAAGTACAAATCAAAACCATATCATGCCTAACCAAGTAAGTCAACATTAGTGTCTATCAAGTCAACCATCACATAAGCATAATCAAGAATCAAATGTAAACATCACACCATAAACATTAAACATCAACACTAACCACAAATCATAAAATATGAACATAAGCATCAACATTGATCATATGTATAACTCATGAGTCAAATAGCATAATTTGTACAAGTAGATAGATATGTCTCTCTCTCAAAATTACCATCTCACCACATTAGATCTCAAGCTAGATTTAAAATGATATAAAAAATATCATAATCTAGCTATATATGCCCTAGGGGCACCACTATCTCCTAGATCACCATTAAATTATGGTGCCTACCCACCTATTGTACCTGTTGATACCCTAACTATACCTTTTTTTCTAGATATGGACACTACCCACTACCTTAGTGTTACCATACTAGCACTGCCTACCAAGCTATCCCTATACTAACTCCATCAATGCTCCTATGGATATTGTGTCAAAAATATGGCTTTATAATACCATAGCTCTTCCACTTTAGCTAGGTATCATGTCATGGGGATGGTCCCTATGGTCCTACTACTATTTTTTCTACTCCTCTCTATCTCAAGGTGTCCCTCTCTTAGGTAAGCAAGCCTAGTGAGGTCCTAGCTTGATCCCTCTCAATTGTCATGGTGGCAACCTGACCCTATAATATCACAATCTAGCCTTGAAATGTGGCTATCTTCCCCTGTACTACCTATGTCTATGCCTGTGTAGTGGCTAAATCCACTCTTACCTATCCATCAATGCCAACTAGATCTATGGCCATTGACCTCACACATCCATCATCACGAACAACATCTGCCACTACATATAATAGATGGTACCATACCATGAACCCATCTATAAACTCAACATCATCTATATGTTCCCTAATAGATAACTCCTCATAATTTAGTAAAGTTAGAACATGATGCAGCTTTGGTAACAATATCTTAGAATCCTCTTGCTTATACCTAGGAAATACACCCAAAATACCCTATACAAGGCCAAATTACCTCCTCACCCTTTCAAATGGGATGATTTCCACCTCCCCAACCCACCTAATGAGTATCCATATATAGCTCTAAAGGTAGAGTGTCTGCCTCTTATAGCTAGCCCATACTAGAAATTAGACATAAGGCCTCCATGTGATATATCCTATCACTATTGCACCCCATGCACCCTTAAATAACTCCACATCTTGTGCAACACCTCTTACACATGACATAGTAAAATCACCCCTCCATCACATGAAACTAATGTGGAACTCTATCTATGTGAAACCTACCCATGATAATCCCACTAGCCTCAGCACCTTGATGTGCTCATAGGCCCAACAATGTAAAACCAAGCCAACACTAATGTCATACCTCTTATAAGCCCTAAACCCCATCAACTACAAGTATATATCCTATGATAATAGGTACCCAACCAAATACCATCCAACCTAGAAATAGCTTAACCAACACCCTCCATAATAAGTATGAGAACCTCCACTACTCAAGTTATGAAGTGAAAAACATGAAATGGCTATCTTCAACATGGTCATGAGTATCATCTTGCTTAGAGCCTTGTAATATAAATAACTATACCTAAACCCCCAACATTCCATCTAACCTGATCACTATCATCCCCATACAATAGTTCTACATGATCATTCCACTCCTCTCACTCTATATGATAAATCAAATCACCATGAAGTGAAAGTTGAGTGATCTTATGCATATCCTTAGGCAAGATATTCATATTGCCAGTTGGTAATAGGAATGTGTTTATATTGATATCCCATATCTTGATGAGTGCTATGACTATGGATGCATCCCAAGGCACATGGTAATAGTGCCTCATTGCTCCCAACCCCACCTCCTTTATGTGGGCCTAGTTAGCTAGGGTCATGACCTACCAGATCTTTGAAAAAAATATGTGGTACTTGGTCAAGAATATGTATTTTTTCCCTAGCCTACACCAATTTTTGAAACACATCTTAGTCACCTACACCATTATCATATAACCTAACCTTTATGCAAATGACCTATTTCCTTATCCATCCTGCTCATTTACCTAATACCCACTAAAATTACCATCTAAAACTATAATGTCAGCCTCTACCTAACAAACAAACATACACTTTGACTTATCATGCTTTCAAAACTTATCAAAAACCCTTTTTATCCTAATCAATCATTGATGGTCAGACATCCATTTTTTCTAAGGTGTTGATCATTGATGATCAGACCTAACTATCAATGGTCACTATGGGTGTTCCTAATCTATAACACCCAAACCCTATCTATCTTAGAAACCACCCAAATGATAAGTTAATCAACTTAATTTTCTAACCTAAACCCTTAACCAACCCAATTTACCTACCCACACTACCAATTCCTAATTTTACCCATAAGTTTACCTGAAACCTAGCCAAACCCTACCCAGGGTATAACCTAAGTAGCTAACCCAAATAGTTAACCCGAATACATTTACTATTCCTCTAAACTACCAATTTAAGGACACCCCCTACCTCATTTCATGACCATCATAGTGAAGTCAACCATATTCTTGCCCATCTTCCGCCACACCTATGTGTTCCTTACATCTTGACTAGTAACCTCAGGCCACCTCAACTAGATGTTAACTCCACCTTAACAAGTACCCTTAGCAAACACATTCACCATGTTGTTTCCAAAATCAGCTTAGCTCATTTTTGGGAACAACCCCCTATGAAACTTGTCTGTTTCATCTTTCATCTCTCTAAGTTTGTTTTCGAGGTGGGTTTTTCTTGTTCTCGTCTTGGTCTCCCTAAAACTTCCAAAATTTGTGAAACACATCTTCCAAAAAAGTGAAGGCCATTACGGTCTCAAAATGTTTTAGGAACCAAGTCCTCTTTTTAGACTACCTCTTCTAGAGTTAGTCTTTTCTTTCATTCCCTGTAGGGGTGACAAATTTTTCCGCCTCTACATTTCCCTTGTTTTTGTGCCAGGGTGGCAAATTTTGCCGCCCCTACACTTTTCCCTACAAGGGTGGCAAATTTTGCTGCCCCTGCACCCCGACATGCAAGGGCAGCAAATTTTTCTGCCTCTACACTCGAATGAACTAAAATGTGCAAGGGCAACAAATTTTGCCACCCTAGCAGGTCTCGGTAACCGTGTGTGTCATTTATTGTTGCATGTAGTGGGTTTTTGGGGTGGGTTTTTCATCCCATATAAGCTGATTTAAACCTCTTTTCTCTCATTGCTTCCTCCTCTCCTCCTACCTCTTACACCTAAGTGACCTAGCTGATGAGTCAAAGTGTGTTTTGGTGGATTCAACCTCATGGCATGCGCAGTTTCTTAGGTAAGGTTTTTTTTTTGGCATTTGTTTCATTTTATTTTTCTTATTTTTGCTTAGTGTTAGTTGTTTTTTATTTTTTTCCTTTCTCTCTCCCTGCCCATGCGCTTCCTCTCCACCTTGTTGCGGGCATTTTTTTCTCCCTCATGCTCACCCACAGTTTTCTCTTCCCTCTTCCTAGCCCGTGTTTAGCCCTAAGGGCGGCGAAGTTCACCGCCCATGTCTTCCACTGAATAATAGTCCCCTAAAGGGGTGGTGATTTTTTCCACCCTTTCTCTTCCTAACCTATATGGGCAGCAAAATCTGCTACCCCTACTTTCTTCCTGCCCTCATTACAGGGGTGGCTAAATTTGCCACCCTGTAGACCCTCCTTGCAAGGGCGGTAATTTTTGCCGCCCTTACCATTTTCCTTCTCCAGTCTGTAAGGGCATAAAAATTTATCGCCTATGCATCCCATCCCTACATGAGTGGCAAATTTTTCCACTCTTACACTCTTCTATCCTTACATGTAGGGGTGGCAAATTTTGCAGCCCGTGCACCATTCCCTCAGATTTTCTTAACTCTCGAGAATTTTCCAAGCTGTCCTTTTCTTTCCCTTTCTTCCTCATTTCCCATTCCTTCTTCCACCTAACCTTTTTAAGTGACCTCCAGTAACTAATATCACTTAAATTTTTGTTTCCCCCTCTCATCCACTCTCCTCTAATCTAGCGATCATGACTGTAGTTCAATCAGTGAACTCCTGCACATTTGCTCCCATCCGATCGAGATCATTCCCGATGAAAGAAGCATCCCCCAAGAAGGAAAAAATGATGAAATACAAGTATCAGGGCATCTTCCCATTCACATCAGTCTCCTCAATAGTTGACGACATTTGGGACACTGAGATTGGCCATGTGGACATGGCCGAATTCCTAACCCACACAATGGTGACAAACCCCAGCACCAATATAAAAAGGATCATCGAGAGTAACATCCACCTGGTGGCCACCTTTTTGGTAGCAATGCATCATACTAAATTCATCCTCTAATACATGCACTTTAATAATAAAGAGACCAGGTCAGTCTCAGACACCGGCGACAACATGGTGATTCGGTTAGACCTTGAATTCATCGATAAAGTGTTCATGTGCCCTCCAGCCACTGAAGTAACTAAGATCAACTTCATGGATGTGTAAAAGGAGTATGATAAAGACCTTGAGAGGGAAAATAAGGTCATGAACTATAAGTGGTTAAAGACCCCCAGGACCAGCCTCTCCAGATGGCCACAAAAATTCCTAAGAAGTGACTTCATTGAAGAAGTTGGTGACTTGATCACCCTTCTAAGCAGAGTACGGGGCATCCTGTCTTCTTCACTATTCCATGAATGGATGTATCCATTCATCAAGATCATTCTCTAAGGAAAATAGGTTATCTTTTGGGGAGAGCAAATCAGCAACACCCTCCATGAGCAGCTGACCAAGGTGCAGACCTCTCACATGTTCTACATGACTTCATACCTTGTGTGCATAGCTACTGTGATGCAAAATTTTCTAGGCTTGACCATAGAGGGGGATAGAAAGACAACCCTAATACACTAATATTACCTATAGCTAACTCTGTAAGGATCAACCCATCACTTTAGGAGGGTAAATGATGCCTTTTTTGCTACATTTTTATGCCTCTTTGACCCTCAGCTTGAGCAGAAGAGAAGATCAAACGAGGCCTAGATGGTAGTCGATGATTTTGGCTACATGTTCCTTCAGTTCCCCACCTTCTGCTATCTTTGGGTTAGCTAATACTAGGGCTACCCCTACATGCTCCCAGGTTTCCTTCAGATAAGCTAGTGCTAATGGAACTTTGCTGACAATTGATTATCATGCATACCAAACAGATGGAGCTAAAGAGACCAGGTTTCAAGTTTTTGATTGATATTGGTAGATATTCCATTGCAACATCAGCCAAATCCAAGGTCATGGAAACCAAAATGTGGATGGTTACTTTAAAACCATTCAAGAGATGAGAAAAATTTGACTACAGGGGAATCAAGGAAAAGATCAAGAGGAAAACCTAATTCCATGAACCCATGATTGAGGATATCTGGGTTGACCTCAGAGTGGCTGAGGAGATTAGAAAAATGGACTATTGCAAGCTAACCCTAGAGCAAATTGAATACCTAGGGCTTGTAGAGATCCCTTCTAATTTGGTTGATGATGGAAACATCATTAATAACAGGTATCTAGTAGAGAAGGTTGTTAGTTCCCCTCTTCATCCAATTCAGTGGTCTCAGAAGGAGCTAACTTCTCTAAGAAAAAGATTCGAACCAATATTGGCTAACACCAATGATTGGTTAGTAGCTAAAGGGATCGCCCTGAAGGAATTTGTTACAGGATCAGAGGCTGAATACTAGGTAGAATTAAAGAGGAAAGTAGAGAATAGAACTAAAAACAAAGGTGATGTCCCTTCTCCTTCTAGGCCTCACAAGCCTAAGATCATCTTTGTATCCAAGAAACCTAAGGCCACTAAAGAGCCTGCAATGGCAACAAAAGGAACTAAGGAACAAAGCCCTCAGGCACAGGCAGCTTAGCCCATGGAGAAAGCTGATCAGCCATCAAGGCAACCTAGCACTGGGCCTCCACTCTCATAGGAACAAGCACAACTGATCAAGAGCATATCTCCTTCTCCCCCTTAGTCTCCTATGGTACCCTCTTCTCCCATCTCTCCTATCAGTATTCCCTCTTTCAGAGCTGCTTTTCCTTCCAGAGTCATAATTGGTTATTCTCAGGGCCCTTTTGGAAGTTCCCCTCACTCTTATGGATCCATTCCAAGTCTATCATCTCCTTCCTTTAACTTGTTAATAAGCCCTGCACCTGAGCCAAAATTAGTAGTTGGTGTAATTTTGCCAGTTACTCTAACTGCAACTACTGTCAGCACTAGCAGTATGGAAACTACTACAGTAACACTAGCTAAGACAACCATTGCCACAACAGGTACTTCTCTCCTACCTTGAATGTCTACTTTCACACCAAAAAGAAAGAAGATGGCCATCTCCCCAGATGAATTTGACTTTGGAAAAATAGTGTCGATGAAAGCAAAGGCTCCTGAAAGGCCAAGAATCCTCTCTAAATTGGTTGAAGAAAAAGGACAAAAATTTCTAGAAATTGCCAAGCCTCCACAAGATGCAACCCTTGAGGGTTTCGAGATGAGCAGTTATTCCATCTCTCATGTTAAACTTGGAAAAGTTACTCACGAAGGTGTGAAAAGTGATCTTTAGTCGGCTATGGACATCATGGTCCAGAAATTTGACAGAGAGAAGGAGATGAAGGATTATTACAAATCCAAATTAGAGCAGCTAATGGTAGTAATAAAAAGTTTCACTCTTCCTTCTGAAGTAACAACTCCAAAGGCCTTCTCTGTGGATGACTCAGTCATTCAAAAAGTAGAAAAAACTTATTTGAAGGGAAAAGTCCTAGAGGACTATATTGAAAAGATGCATACTCAGGGAGTTTCTTTGCTGTCAAAAGTTGTAGAAAGGACAGGAAAAATGAGGAAGGTAAAAGAGGAACTAGATGACTTCGTCTCCCTTATTTCTCAAGAGATCAATAATTTAGAAAAAGATCTTAGAAAATGGAAGGAAATGAAGGATCTCAAGAAAAGCACCTTAATATCTATCGGTGTCATCTCCAACAAAGACTCCTATGTTGAAATCAAGGAGTCACTGATCTTTAGGATTCAGGTACTCAAAGATCTAATTGATGATCTCAAAGCTTTCAAGGAGGTTAGTGAAAAGAGTGACCTGAGCCTACTGAATAAACTAGAAGAGCTACCATGCAACCTGACCTCTAAGGAAAATTAGTTCCTTCTAGTAGAAGAAATGATTCAAAATTTCAAGGAGATGGTTCGAAGAGATTTTGAAGAATAATCCTTCTAATATCTACTGTGGACAACATTCTAAATGCTCAGTTAACTTTGGAGAATCTAAAATCCAGGTTAACTGGCCATGCTAAAGCCATCATAGCATTGAAGGACGCATTGATCAGAGGCAAAATCATCTCTAAGAACATAGTTGCGCTAGATAGCATCAAAATTCAGGCATCCATCACAATGTTTGATGCACATATGAAGAAATCTGGTAGCAAGAACTGAATCTCTCTCCTTCTTTCTTCTTCTCTCCTTATGCACTTCTATTTTGTGCAAAGTGCATGCAATTTTGAAAAATGTAATTACATGTAAATATTTTGGAAAATATCTAAAAGTCAAAGATGAGTCATCTTTGACAAAGATATTTTGTATATTTTATTATTTTCTCTTTTTGAGGATTTTCTCCCTATATATAGTGGAGACCTCATTTTGTAAATCATCTTTGAAAAATTAATAGCAAACACTCTGCTAAAATTGAAACAACTTTTGAGACTTTGTGCTCAAATTTGTAAATCATATTTTGTTGAATGAATGAGAAGCAGGTTATTTTAGACTTTGTGTTGAGATTGTCTGTGTTATTTAGGAAATAGTTTTTATGTCCTTTTTCCTAGTAATATCTTGTTTATCTAATTTAATAAGCAAAGTGGGTGTGTTAGTATTATCTGAGGGAATTTTTGGAAGGTAGAAGATAGACTTTTCACTACTTTTCCCTTTGAGATTCAGTTATCTTTTGTAGTTTCAGGTGAAGACTTTGTGCTTCACTTTACTCTATGTTTGTACTTGTTCCAAATCGGTGAAGGAGACTATGGAAGGCTTTGTGCTTACATGAGTTTTCTTGAGAACTTCATCACTTTAGGTGATTTTTTACTCCACGTTTGATACCATTCCTAAAAGAAGAGGAATGTTGTTGGCTGTGGACTAGGATTTCCCCCTTTTGTTCTTTATACATTACTTCTAAAAAAAGAGAAGTAGATGCTGTGATACCACCCCATGTGTTATTTTTTGCTTAATTATATACGTATATCTAGCACATAAATATTTAATAGGGAACCTCCCCTTGATGAGAGGAGAGATTTGTCCCCTGCTGATGCAATAAACTTGCACATCTAGCTGACTGATCTCCCTATGCTGTGATAATAGGAACTATTTTGGTCATTATTAAGCTGGCCGACAAAATATTCACCCAACACACCATAATACATTACAATTGATAGAACTCAAACTCAAACATAAGCTATAATAACAATGAGTTCAAAGTAATTATAATTTCACTTTTAAGTCATGGACTCTTAGGGTTTCCACCTGGACCATTGATGGTCAAGGTGACCATCAACAATCTCCCTTGGGGAACCTGACCATCTATGGTCAGGTGGCCCCACCTTTTTTCTTTTACCTTAAGCAAGTCATCTTTAAGTAGCATCAAATCAACTCACCCACCTATAGAGACTACCTTTTCCACCCACTTTGACCACCTCATCACCTCACTATTGGTCCATTTTGGCTCAATTAGCACATGTTTTACAACACTTTTTTCCTGGTCCTTTGACCAAAACAACAACATTGCCATGCTGACCCTTCTTGACCTTGCACCACTTCACACTTACCTAACATGATTATGTATTTTTGAAAGCACTTCCAACTTTCAATACCCATAATACTTGACAAAGTTTGTGTTTTCACTAGGAGCACTTCTTACCTTGGATACCCACTAAAACATAGACATAACTTTAACAACCTATAAGTGTACCCAATTGCCATGCCTAGATGTGTTCATGTGATACACTTATTCATTTTCCTCTTATCATTGACCTTTATTTTTATCAACCATGGCAACCTAGCCTTTGCATAATCATGGATATCACACATTTTGGCATAATTTGTGTGTCTATTTGTGCTTTAGTACCCAACCTATCATCCACCTTCATCATCAACATTGTCAAACTTGCATCCAATTCTACTTTACCTCATTGACTCCTAGTTTGATGAGGAACATCTTCTCCCATACATAGGTTAAATTAAACTTTGACCAACATCAGTTTTTGTTTTGTATATTGTTGATTCAAATCACATAAAAGGGGGAAAAGAGTAGACACCAAAAATACACGCACTACAATTTTGAGTGTCAAAATACCCCTAGACTACCTAAGGACCCCCTTAGGACCAATCCAATCCTTTGAACCCCTAACCTAGGTTAACCCATAGTTAGTTTGTTAAATTAACATAACCCAACCTTTTACCTATTTTTACCCTTCACCCTTAACCTTCGATGGTCAGTTTAACCACTAATGGTCACTTTGACCATCTATGATTAGGGTGCACCCCCTTAACCTCCAAAATACAAACTCACCCACCTTGATTTTTTAAAAATAACTCATCTAAATATAGTTATGAACCATTCCACATGTGATTTAAAATTATAAAGCCTAATTCACATCTTGTCATAACTCTTTTGCCTTACATATAAGAAGAGAGGAGCAGGAAGGTGAAATCCATCTACAATTATTATCAAGAGCTTGTACATCTAGAGTTCTATTTTTTTGTAGGTCAATCATCATCAACAACCTAGTGAACTAGATACCACATTAGAGAGCCAACATTCTACCATATCTTTGCCAAATCACCAAGTACCATTCCTCTACTAGAATCACACTAGGTTCCACCATTGGGTCAACCATCTTAAGCATCCACCTGATCAACTCTTTTCAAGATAAATATTTGATTTTTAATAGTCAATTACTTTATTTTATTTTATCATCTAGCTTAGCACCTACCCAACTCCCAAAATCTCACTTTTTGATCTCATTAATCAACCATTTATCAACCTAGATCTACACAAAGTAACCACTAATAGTTTCCTCAACCATTAATGATTTTTCCAACCACCAATGATCACCTTGACTACTCATGGTTAATTTAACATTTATGGTCATCTCAATCATTACCATTATGGAATTAAATTATAGGAAGATAATTTCACCAACCTACACCCAACCAAACCTAATTATCTATGCCTCTACCTATTCACAAACCCCTATCTAATTTTTTAATGTAGACCCTAATCACCTAGCACCAGTATCAATTAGTTTATCACTAATTTATTATTTTTTAGTTTATTTCTTATCAAGCATTATTTTGTTCAATTTTAATACCTTTTGATTATTGATGCAAGTACTTTCTATTTTGTTTTACAAACTTAATTATTTAAATTTTTTTGGATTAATATCCCCCAAGGAAGCTCTTGCTTTAAGGATCTAGCTATCACTAGGAAATCCACCTTATTATCTGTCTAACAAACAAATTTACTTTAGTGCTTTCTTATCTATAGGTCATCTTTCCAAGCCAAAGAGGATCTATTCACAATCTTCTAATTCCATGTGTGCACAACCAAACAAGTTTTTCAACCATACTCATACTTAGTTTCTTCTTTTTATTTTCCAATAATAAGTAAAAAAATCACTAAAATAATTAGTTGATCTTGAAACATCAAAATAATAACAAGAACAACTCAATTATTCTTCTCAAGTCATTTGCAGAACATGGTCAAACATATAATCAACTTTAGATCTCAAAATATGAAACTATACAAACATTCAAATCTTCTAATTAACTTTGTTGGATTTTCTTTAAAGTCTTTTACAACTTTTCCTTTTACACCACCATGAAATTTGTCATGGATCAAAAGATATAGCTCTAAAACTTTAGACTATTTTTCCTTCCAAAAATTTGAATATTTAAAATCCAATGATCACTATGTAAATTATAAACATTACATACTTTTTCATCATCTCATGTCCCATAATAACCTTTAAAAAATACACTTCATTGATTTCCTTATAATTCTTCTGACTTTAACTTTTCATCACTCATTATTGATCTTAAATTTGCACTTTTAGAATCATGCCACTTGGTAACTCTGTATGCCTTATGAGCATATCGACTATTTGAATCAATCCATACCATCAATATTCATCTATATGAACACCTATGTATCATTTTTTTTTAAATCATCAAGATTGAGACACATGTCACAAGTACAAGCAATCTTAAGAGCCTTTGACAAATTGACTTCACTCACATCATTGATCTCTATCTGACAAGATCACATACTCTATTAGATCCTTATTTGGTTAAATAAAATTATCATCATTATATCCTTGATCTGATTGAATTCTCACCATAGATCTTTGATATCACAAATTTGGATAATTATGGGAACTTAGTAAACTCTATTTGAGAAGCCAACTTTACACCTTAATAACTTTTTATATGCTTCATGTCTAGACTTAAAAATTGAACCATATGATATCCTCACATAGTTTAATCTATCCATATATCAAGATACTCTTGAAACCTTCACACATGTGAAATATGATGTCATCAAACTACTTACTTAGCCTTATTTGTCAAGATGACTACTTGAGCTTAAACCTTCATCTGAATGCTCTGATGAATTCCTTTCACTTCCATAAGCACTATAGGAAATCATTACACCCCATAGGGTCTCTATAGCATGGCCATGCTATCAAAATCATACATAAATGTCATTATTAAGTCAAACATTGAAGGACCATGCATGAACACTGAAACACACTTTGTCATTGTCATTCTAACACACATGACACCTCATCAACATCCTTGGTTACCTTGGAGACATAATTGGCAAACCTCCAACACACTTTAGTGTTATATTTGTTTTTAAGTGTATCCTTCACCTTAGCTATTATTGGCTTACCCTTAACTAAGACTATCTTGATTAGGTAAAGAAGTGTGTCAAGTGTTAACAATATGCTAATTTACATCATGTACCTAGTCATGTTATTCAAGTCTATATGGATTTTTGGTCCTTATCACTATAGGGATTTGATCTCATTGGTGAAATTAACCTACATTCTTTATAATGACATCATTATATCATCATTGTGATAAAGTATGTCACCAAGTGGTTGAGTTTATTCCCATTTTTTTAAATAAAAGTTGATAAGGTTATTGACTTCTTTAACCATCACATTATCTATTGCTTCATTGTTTTTCATAAAATTATCACTGATAATGATAAACATTTTTAAAATAAAAAATTGTAAGGTGTTTAAAATACGTTTGGCATTAATTTAATCTTCTCATCACCATATCATCCACAAGCTAATGGACAGGCTGAAGTCTTTAACAAAACTCTTAACAATATTCTAACTAAAATGGTCAATGCATATGGTTAGGAATGGCACTTACACATTCCCTTCACCTTATGGGAATATTGAACTAGCATTTGAACCTTAAGGGTGCCACCCCTTTCTATCTTGTCTTTAGAGTAGAGGTTGTCTTACCTCTCAAAGTCTAAATTCCCTCTCTTCAGATATCCCTACAAGATATCATTTTTAGGGTGATTATCATCAAGAATGTTTATCCCAACTTGAGCTTCTTGATGGTCATCATTTGGCCATGCTTAAACATCTTCATGTCTACCAATAGCCAATCAAGAAAGCTTATAAAAAGAACCTAAAATAACAAGAATTCAATATCAAAAACCTCATCTTAAAGGAAAATTAGTATGTAACCAATATAGAAATAAAAAAGTAAGGCAAGTTTGATTTTAATTGGATTGTACCATATATCATTATGCATAAGTATGGGTTGAGAGATTATCAATTATCATCTCTTTAAGGGAAGTTAGAACCTAAACCCCTCAATGCTTTGCATCTAAATCCATACTTTTGTTAAAATAGTTTAAACTCACATTCTATCTGACTTAAGTTCATTACTTGTTTTATGAGATTACTACATTCATCCCCTCACTTTGAAGATAATTGATTGAAGCATAGAATCATGTGATTATCCATCATAATTTCAATCTCAATCCTAAATGTGGGTACCACGCTCTACTATGGCATGATTCTCAAGGATATTTTTCATCCCTAAAAGGATGGAATCCCATGGATGTTGTCTCTTAAATCATCCTCTCACTCACTATTCAACAAGGTAAACCTTGAGCCTATATAAGAAAGTTTATGTCTAGAAAAAACAAAAGAGTACAAAAGTATTCCATCTTATGGGTCATCTCTAGAATTTAAGATTACACCATTGATGGATAGCTACAAAAATTATTCAAAACATTAATTAAAATAATATATACTTCTCCCTTGAATTATGGCTATCAAAGCCTAAAACAAGTTAGAAGCTTATACCATTCCTTTAAAGATGGCTAAGTCCAACATTTATCAAAACAAGCAATTTCATGGAAGGTTCTCACATTGATCAACTTCCCCAACCTCTCAAAAACATCCAAAAACCCATTTAAAAAATTTAGAAAAATCAAACATTTTGGAAACTACAATCAACTTTCATAAAAATAAAAAAAATAGACTTCCCACATCGATCAGTCTACAGTAGGTAAGACATAGACTTGTTTATAATGGTTTTTCATCAACCTATAGAAGAGGCAATCTTTCCCTATAATAAGGTTACATTTTTTCTATATCCCCTTTCACCCTCCATAAAATAATGGATTTCAAGCTTACTTGACACTATGTGATCAAAAAACTTATTAACAAACTAACGAATGCTAATGTAAAGCATGTGATGGGCTCATGTTCACAAGCCGATCTAACTTGTTATTTTTGGTCCTCACCAATTAAATATAACCATGTCTCATTCTTATTCTTATACCTATTAAGACATTTTATTTTTTTTATTGTTTTAACTTTCTTATCTTTTTTTACATATAGTTTTGTTTTCCGTACTTAATATATGTGTTAAGATTAGTTATTCACATTCTTAAATCAACTCTCATCGAAATAAATATAATGATAACATTTAAATGTATTATATGTTTTATTACATGATTATGATTATCCTTTCACATCACTTATCTTAATTTTTTTAATCATGAAAACATTCTAATTATAAATCACCATCTCATCTGTCTAAGCAATCATTACATCAATCAAATTAATTCTATCACATGGAAATTTAGTTTAACTTTTACCATAAAGTTAATAATAACCATTTATTTATTTTGATAATATAGATAAATGAATCATGTCATTATTTTATCTATCACATATATATCTAAATATGGGATCACATAGGTTCATTAATTTAAATGTCAAACATCACATTAAGCATACATCTACTAATAAGAATAATGTTATATCAATTACCACATATCAACATCATAAATATCATATAATGAATCATCACATGAGCATAAATTAACCATAAGCATAAAAAACATACATCATAATCATAACATCATAACTCAAATCAAATTATATATACCTAATTGAATTTATTATTGTGTTTATATGATTTTGATTCCAACCTACAAGCTGATGCAGTGAGATGTATGTATCATTTTGAGAGACATGAATATCATGTCTCTCAAAATGATACATACATCTCACTGCATCAGCTTGTAGGTTGGAATCAAAATCATATAAACACAATAATAAATTCAATTAGGTATATATCATTTGATTTGAGTTATGATGTTAACTCTCCCTCTCTAGGACCCATCTAAGCACCTATAGATGTTTTCCACTAATTAAGATATATGATATTAACTCTCCCTCCCATAATCTACTCTAATACCTACTCAACATACTAGGGTGCATCTAGAAGCTAGGTGAAGACAAGTGCTTCGTAGTATCTCAGTTCCTCTATTGTGGCCATATATCTAAACATTGGGATAGTTCATGTTGGTCTTATAGGTTTTCATCCTCTTTCCTACTTAAGATAATCTCTCTTTGTTTATAATAGGGTCACCTATGCTTGTAGCCCATCTCTATCTTATGTGATGGTGGTTACCTGTCCCTATGTTACATCTCTCACCTAAGTGATAGTATTTATTTGAACTTGTGACTAATCTCTCTCCTAAGTGAGGATAGTCACCTATCCCTAGAGATCATCTCTCTCCTACATCATCACTTCCAATTGACTCTATATTATGTCCCTCTCTACAATAATAGACATTAGTACTCCATGTGTTATGGCCAATGTAACTCTTGCTTGGTCCCTCTTTATGATTACAACTTATCTATCTAGGGCATCTACATCCATCTAATCAACCCTATCCTCCATCTCTAAATCAATAACATGTTGTTTTCCACCCATACCTATAGATTTATCATGTCCCCTATCTCCTCTAAAAATTTTAACATACTAACCATGTCACCACATGATATAATCCTTTATAACTTTGGCATCATCTATATCTCTAGGAACTAGTAGCTTCTTATATAAAAATTCCTCCATTGGTTATGGTGGAGGAAATAGTACCTTTGTATCCTCATGCATGTACCTAGGGAATACCTTTGGGATACACTGAATCAATCCAAATTGTTTCCTTACTTGATCAAAGGGGATCAGCTCTATCTCCTACTGCTGCCTACCATGAATCCATCTAAAGCTTTGTAACAAAAAAAATGTGCACCAAACCCCAAATATGATGGGAGTATAGTGTATGGATTCCAAATAATCTCACCATCTATTGGAAATATTGTCATTGATGTCAAAGGTCTAGCATTTTTAGTGATAAAGGCCCCATTGCAGTTAATGATGTTTGTAATTATTATATCTTGGCTAATGTGAGTTAATATTTATTTAATATTAATGAATATATTTTTGGTTTCATATGAGACAAAATAAGGGCCCATGGAGAAGTCAAAGAGCCATGGGGTAAAGACAAAATAAGGATGGGATGCATTTTCCCATGAAGAGTCATCTTGGGGAATTCCAAGAGTCACCAAGTGAAGACAATAGAGGAAGGGCATAATTTCTCATGAAGGGACACTTTGATAAATATGAAAAGTCACCAAAGTAAAGAAAAAAGAGGGAAGGAAATTTTTTCTCATGAAGGGTCACCACATGACTTTTCAAAGGCAAGGATATGAAGGGTCATACAAGTTTGGTGCCATTTTCCATGAGGATTGAAGGGTCACAAAGGGGGAAGACCAAAGGTCATTTGGAAATCTATAAATAAAGGCTTAAGAAGCCATTTGTAATATGAAAAAGAGAGGTTTATTTGATATTGTATTATCTAGCTTTGAAGATAATTTGTGAGAGATGACTATGATTTGTATTTGTTATATCTAGCTTAGAAGAGCAAATGTGAGAGAGAGGAAAGAGATGTTGTAATGAACTATCATTTGTTGAGATAGTAACATTGAGAGATAGTTGTGTGTTTTACACAAAGGGGTTGGTGCTCCTAAAAGTTGGTGTTTGTGAATATTGTTTGGGTTGGTGCTCATTCATATACTTGAGATTGTTCTCCATGGTTTTTTCCCACATTGGGTTTCTACATTATATCTAGTGTCTCTCTCTTGTGTGATGTTTATTGTTTTAGTTTCATTATAGATCTTAAATGTTTGATTAAGTGGAATATGATTAAGGGAAAGTTTTATAAGATATATAATATACTGATTCACCCCCCCGCCCCTTAGTATATTTTGTGCTTAACAATTGGTATTAGAGCAGGTTCCTTTTTGAAAAAGTTTTACAGCTTGAAGGTAGATTAGGAAAGCACAAGATGGACATACATAAAGGTGCCTCTATAAGAAAAAGAATAGTTGAATCTGAAGTAAATATGGAAGGAGAACTCATGTGTGCCATAGAAGAGTTGAATGTTGTTGAAAAGAAAAATTGAAAATTGAAGCACTAGATCGAGAAAAAATGAAAAGGATTCAAATGAGATAATTGAAGATCTACAAGCACACTTTGAAGAAGCCAAGAAGAATGAAGAATATATAATGACATAGTTGGAAATAACAAGGAAAGAATGTGAAAGGTATGTTACTGAAATTGCCTCTTTAAAAGAAGAAATTGAGAAATTAGTCAATAATAAAATAGTCAATGATTAAAAAGTTGGGAATAGCACTAATATAATAAATAAGATATTAGAAAGCCAAAAGGAAATATCATATAAGACATGTATCAGTTTTGAAAAGAAGAAGAGGTATGTTGAAGCTCTTACAAATGAGGAAACAAGAAGGGAAGAAGTAAAGAATACAGAGGACAAAGAAGGATGGAAGGAACAAAGATATAAAAGGCAATCGGGTCAAATATTCACAAATAGGTCCTATTTTTATGGTTACTATTTTTATTGTAATAGATATGGTCATATGAAATTAAAATCTAGAAAAAGAGCTAACAATCTCAAAAAAATGGAAAAGGAAGGTCATGTAGAGTCAAGCAAAAGCTATAACTCTTTTGCTCCTCTATTAAGCTTTGATGAAGAGACCATGATTTGTTACAAGTGTAACAAATTTAGACATATAGCTTAGTATTGTAGAAGCGTGTTTGAGTCAATCAAGAAAGACCAGAGTTTTAGGGCTCCATTCATCAAGAAAAAGGTTCAAATAGGGCAGAAGAAACAACCTGAAGGTTTTATGTTGGTCCAGACATCTTTGCATGAAAGAAATGAAGAAAATCCATGGTTTATTAATAGTGGATGTTCAAGGCACATGACAAGAGACAAGAGTAAGTACATAACCTTGAAGAAGATCAATGGTGGCACAGTGAAATTTGGGGATAATACTATTGCCAAATTTTTTGAAAAAGGTACACTAAGTTTAGATAATGGTAGAACTAAAACTGAAAATGTTTTATATGTAGAAGGTCTTAAGCATAATCTTTTGAGTGTAAGTCAAATGTGTGATCAGGGGCACACACTAAAGTTTTATGCAAAAGCTTGTGAAATTAGAAGAAAAGATTCAGATGTATTGGTTGTAGATGCTCAGAGAATAGGTAATAACTTATATATGCTATCAGATATCAAAGGTCAAAATTGTTGTTTGAGTCAGATTGAAGAAAGTTGGCTATGGCACAAAAGAATGGGGCACATAAATTTTGACAATCTTGTCAAAATCTACAAAAAGCAAGTAGTCAAGAATCTTCCAAAGATCATAAAGCCATCTAACACATTTTATGGACCTTGTCAGCATGGGAATTAGGCTAGAAGGTGGTTCAAAACAAAAGAGTGCTCGACCACTTAGATGCTAGAGCTTGTTCACACTGATCTATGTGGACTTATAGGGCATCAATGTACTTAAGGTATTATTTCATGTTGCTTATTGATGATTTTTCACATATGATTTGGATGATGTTTTTAAAGAAAAAATCAAAAGCTTTTAGACAATTCAAAGCATTCAAAGCATTAGTTGAGAATGAAACTAATCTGAAGATTAAGTGCCTAAGATCACATTGAGGAGGAGAATTCATGTAAGATCAATTTATTGAGTTTTGTGAAGATCATGGAATAAAGATACAATATTCAGTAGCCAAAACTCCATAAGAAAATGGAGTAGTTGAACAGAAAAATAGAACAGTTCAGGAGATGGCAAGGACAATGCCAAATGAATCTAAGATAGAAAATAAATATTGGAGAGAGGTGGTTGGTACACTAGTGCATATTCAGAATAGAGCTTTATTAAGAGTCAACAATGACAAGACTCCTTATGATATATGGAAAGACAAACCAACAATAGTTGATTATTTAAGAGTTTTTGGTAGAAAAAGCTTCATAAAGAGAACCGATGAAAAACATGGTAAGTTTGAATCCATAACAGATGAAGGTATATTTCTTGGTTATTCTTGAAAAAGTAAAGCTTATAAATGTTATAAAAAAAGAACAAAGAAAAATGTTGAAAGTGCAAGTGTCAGGATAGAAGAAGATGGAACATAGAGAATTAGTGATCCAGTAGACATTCCTAAAATCATTGAAGAGGAAGGCTTTGAAGAATTAGATGAAGATGAAGAAAAGGAGGAGACAAAGGGAACCAAGACTCCATCCAAATACATTTAGAAAAATCATAATGAAAGTGACATCATCAAGGATATAACATAAGGAATTCTCACTAGAAGAATGATGGTAAGTGAATTTAAACAAGTTAATTTCTCTTTGTTATCTAAAATTCAGCCTAGAAATTTTTTAGAAGCTAAACATGATGAGCATTGGGTTAGTGCTTTGGATGAAGCAAACTTTGGAAGATATCAAGGTAAATTATGATGAACCTATTTCCATTTTTTGTGATAACACAAGTGCTATAAATATTTTGAAAAATCTAGTAATGAATTCATGAACAAAACATATTCCCATTAGATATCACTTCTTGAGAGATCAGGTTACAGATCAATAGGTTATGATGGAATATATTAGTACCATAGAGTAGATTGTAGATATTTTCACAAAGGCACTACCAAAAGATACATTTGAGTATCTGTGAGAGAAGTTGGGAGTAATTTGCTTTACTTCCTGCCATTGAGGTTCAACATCAGTTGAGGGGGAGCTAAGTGTTAGCTCTAGGTAGGCCGTTTTCCATTGATGTCAAAGGGGGAGAATAATAGGTACAAGTATAGGTGTAGAAATAGGTATAGAGAATAGGTAGATGTTGCTACAGTAAGGGGGAGTTATTATATGTTTTTAGATGACAATATGTATAGGTGATAGGATGTGGTAGTTTCAAGATTGAGGTTGCCATCAATGACAAAAGGGGAGATTGTTGGAAATATTGTCATTAATGTCAAAGGTCTAGCATTTTTGGTGACAAATGCCCCATTGCATTTAATGATGTTTGTAATTGTTATATCTTGGCTAATGTGAGTTAATATTTATTTAATATTAATGAATATATTTTTGGTTGCATATGAGATAAAATAAGGGCCCATGGAGAAGTCAAAAAGCCATGGAGTAAAGACTAAAGAAGGATGGGACACATTTTCCCATGAAGAGTCATCTTGGGGAATTTCAAGTCACCAAGTAAAGACAAAAGAGGAAGGGTGCAATTTCTCATGAAGGGACACTTTGAGGAATATGAAAAGTCACCAAAGTAAAGACAAAAGAGGGAAGGACATTTTTTCTAATGAAGGGTCACCACATGAATTTTCAAAGGAAAGGATATGAAGGGTCATACAAGTTTGGCACCATTTTCCATGAGGATTGAAGGGTCACAAAGGGGGAAGGCCAAAGGTCATATGGAAAGCTATAAATAAAGGCTTGAGAAGCCATTTTTAATATGAAAAAGAGAGGTTGATTTGATATTGTATTATCTGGCTTAGAAGAGCATTTGTGAGAGATGAATATGATTTGTATTTGTTATATATAGCTTAGAAGAGCAAAGGTGAGAGAGAGGAAAGAGATGTTGTAATTTACTATCATTTGTTGAGATAGCAACATTGAGAGATAGTTATGTGGTTTACACAAAGGGGTTGGTGCTCCTATGGGTTGGTGCTCATGAATTGTTATTGGGTTGGTGCTTGGAAAAGGGGTTGGTGTTCCTATGGGTTGGTGCTCATGAATAATTGCTAGGTTGGTGCTCAACAAAGGGGTTGGTGCTCAACAAAGGGGTTGGTGCTCCTATAAGTTAGTACTTGAAAATATTTTTTGGGTTGGTTCTCATTTATATACTTGAGATTGTTCTCCATGGCTTTTTCCCACATTGGGTTTCCATGTTATATCTGGTGTCTCTCTCTTCTGTGGTGTTTATTGTTTTAGTTTTATTGCATATCTTGAATGTTTGATTAAGTGGAATTTGATTAAGGGAAAGTTTTATAAGATATATAATATATTGATTCACCCCCCCTCTTAGTATATTCTAAGCTTAACACCATCCACCAATACATCCAATTGATCTCTAAATCAATCCAAATCCCATCCCTCCATCCCTACTCATGGTAGTCTATGGTTTCCTCTCCATCTCATAAAATTGACTCTAAACCTGGACTAATCTTATATGTGCTATGGTATTCCAACTTCTCATAAAATAGTGATATGATCATATGCCTAGTAGTTCAATATGAATCACATGCTTATACCATAGCATATATGCTCTCAATACCCCCACATCTCATGATATATCTAAACTAGTAGTGCTAGAGCCCATGTAAATACTATCTAGTCCTTGATCATGTCAACTAACACACCCAACAATGCCTAAGAAAATATACCTTCACTCAAGTATGAAAGCACATAACAAGTGATGTCTATCATCATCATGGTCATGAGATGCCTCTTATCCCTATCCATGTGATATAAATCCCCAAAATAGAACCCATCAGCATACCACCTTACCTTAACAAAATTCTCTTCATATAATTGGACCTTGTAGGCATCCTTCTCTTCACTCTAGATCAATTCCATCACTCAACCATGTATAGGCATTCTCAGGATCCTATGAACTTTCTTTAGTAGGATGGTGATCTCTCTCATCGACAACATGAAGTTGGTAGCTAGGTCCCATCTCTAGATGAGGGCTACCATAATCACTACATCTTGAGGCATGCATCGATAATATTTCATGCCACCTAATCTTATATCTACCATGTGCTCCCATTCTTATCATGTCATGTCCCTATATACATCATCTAGGAGAGGTACCACCTAGTCTTGCATAGCTAGTATTACTCTCATGTCTAAGATTATCCAAATGCCTTAGCATAACCTATACTTACCAAAACTTTATCAAAATTTCTCCAATAGTATACCTAAGCACCAACCATACCTATGTTTTCCTATCATTATGCTCCTAACTACACTCATCCCCTTCATTAATATATCTTATAACTCCTTTACCTGCATCTAAGCTCCCACCTTAATGAGCAAAACTTAAATCATATCCCCCTTTATTCCCCATGAATTATCACCCCTATCCCCTCACTTTTTAAACCCTTTTTCCCAACTCTTCCCCCTAGCCTCTACTTTGACACCAGTGATAGTCGAGTCTCAAATGATTCCAATTCATTATGTAACCATTATTACTCAATCCTACATCGACACCATGAGGGTATTAAAAATCAATGTTAGTCCCTATATTAACTGACATTGAGCCCTTATTGATAAATTTTGGTTAGTGATGATCTATGTTTGTCATTATGTGTCAGGTCGATCGCCCAAAAGCCCTACTTTCCTACCTAATAATCACTAAAACCCTTAATAAACATAATATTCTACCTAACCCTACCCTATTTATAGCATACAAATCAAGTTGCACATTATTTCCCTCTCCTTACCCTCAAAATTTACCTCTATAACCTCAAAATTCTACATTTCAAATGACCATAATGCCCTCCCAAATTCAAGAAAGCAACAAAACAAATTTAGTGGACAAAAGTCCTACCTCATTTTTCATCCACCTCTATGGTGGAGCCTACTACACCATTACCACTCACCATCCACCTCTAAGTTAACCACATCATCATTTACCTCTATCTACCTGGCCCACTTGGTATCCTCTACCCCACACTCCAATTCATAGTCAACCTAATTCAATCACTTAGCTCATGAGATAATTTAGCCCTCTATGTCATTTTCACTCTTAATAAATAATAACCAACCCAAAGTGATTTTTCAAATAGTGAAAGTGCTTTTACCTTTTAGGTCATCGATAACCCTTTTTAGGGTTTGATCAGTGACTAGTGTCGATCACCAATAGGGTTAATGTAACTGTCACTAGTTGGACTTGACCAATATTAGATAAACCTTTTAGGGGTTTTAACACTTTTTCTCCCTTTTCCACCTAATGGACTCCTTTTCAAGAAAAATATCCACCCATTATGTTTCCCCTTTGGTCCCTCAACCCATTTTTTCTAATTATTTCCCACCATCCCTCCCCTCAACATTTCCCTTTGATCACATTAACCTATCTAGATAACCTTACCATGATCCATGAAATTCCACTTGGCCATGACCTTTTCCTGTAAAAAAGTTTTAGCTACCTTATAATATGTTGATTTATGACTCCAACAACTTTTACCACTTTTATTCTCTTAGGATCACCCATCTTTTGGCCCCCTATGACCCTAGACACCTTAGTATGGAGACTTGTATTTATATGTGCACCCATATCTATTATGCCTACTACATAGCCTGGTTCACTTATCACTTTTCCTCCTAAATACATCCTTATTTACCACTTTGTCCCATCCTACCTACTTTTACACTCAAATACACTTTTCAAACCCATATCTGACTCTCTCTTTACACCTCTTCAAAAACATGAGGCATCCAACTTACCACTGAACTTGTTATTTGTGTTTTGTAGCTTATGGATACAACCTACACAATAAAAAAGCCATAATGTAGACACTATAAATCTACATGATTATAGTCATTGTAAAAAACCCCTTTGACCCCTTGGTTCCCTTGGATTAGGATTAATTATTAAAATCCTCTAACACACCCATTCATCCTATTTTGTCTAATTTAATTAAGTTAATTAATTTAAAAATACCTATTTACACCTCCTCATCTAAACCCATGTCTAATTTATTGACACCTAACCTTAGGACTATTTACCACCTAGGTATTTAATTACCTAACCCCCTAGACTTATTCCTCATACATCCCAATAATTCCTTAAATAGCCTTAGACCATTTTCACTAGTCTTAATAACCAGCCTTAAGTGAAAATAACTAAATTTAGCAAGTTTGGACTTATTATCCTTAATCAATGTTGGTCACCCCTCGATCAGTGTCAGTTGACTAAGATTAGTTATGGTTAATTAATTCCCCCCAAAGACCCTACCTCAAGATCTGGAAATAATATTTTTCATGAGAATCATGACTCTGAGGCAAATCAAAGATTTCAAGTGAACCAACAACTAGACCAAAGACATCCATCTACCCCAGTAACTCATCACGAGGAGATCAAGTAGCTTTACTCTACCCTTATTTCTCCAAGATCTCAATCAGCTTGCACTCAATCCTAGCATTCTTCTAAGCCAGCAAAATCTAGAGCTAATTATTTGAACTTATATCAATTTTAGTTGTTATGGTTTAGGTTTTTTACTATTTTTCATTCATTTATCATCCCTCTCAAACCACTTTTTGTGTTGGATTTCTACAAATCCAAGTACTCCACCTTCCACCAAGCACCCACATGCCATCTCAATCACCTACATATCCAACCTATAGGTTTGATACATCTAAGAATTCACTCTACCCTCACAACCCTTCCCCAACCGAAAAATATCCTATACATGCCTTCATATAACCAACCCAATACCCTTTTTTAACCAAGATAAGACCTGTAAAAACTAGCATAGGTTATCTCTAATCAACATCGACCATTCTTTGATCGATAACAGTTACCTTAACCAAAACCAGTTGCTCAGTGACCAGCATTAGTCACTATCTTTTTCATTTTTCCAAAAATAATAAGTAATTCTTTCATATCTACATCCAAATTTTATTTTTTGAGTTTATATCACATCACAAAGATTTCAACTATTTTCTAAAATAGGTTTGAACATTTTATCATTTGTTTTCAAATACTTATTTCTATTTTAGTTAAAATTATTTGTTTCCATTCAAGCATTTCTTGTATTTATTTTAGAATTTTCCATTATTTCATGTAAGTACCTATTTCCATTTATTATAACTTAATTATATTAAAAAGTGGATTGATAGCCTCCAAGGAAGCCTAGTGCTTCTTGGATCTAGGTTTTGCTAGGAAATCCATCCATATATCTTACTAGTCCACCCTTTTCTATTCCTTCGCTTATATACAAATCATACTCCCAATCTAAAGAGGATTATGTATAATCGATTGGATTATGAGTGCACAATGAAAAATAGGTTCCTCTAAACCACACCCCTCTTTTAAATTTCTTCTTGTTTTCTAGAAAAAGGAAAATACAATTTGAAAAAATAGTGAAACACTTTTTTTATGTGAGAACAAGCTACAACTAACTTTGAAAATCATCCATTAGGGATATGACAATATCCCCTTATAAATCACAATTAAACCCCTGTAATTCTAAGTATAGGTCAATATGAATTCCTTATCCTTGACTAGTCCATCTTTGATTAACCTATTTTTATCAAATCATCCATCTCTATCCAATCCCCAAGATTTTTTTTTCCAACTCATATTTGATGAATGACCCATATTTGATGAAATAATCTTTGGTAAACAACCATTTGTCTAATCACCCGTCCTTGGTGAACCCATCTTTGACCAACTTGTCTTTTATGAACTATTAGTCCTTTATGAACCCATATTTGATGATACCATCATTATCCTATCACCCCATATTCCATTATGTATCAAACCTTATATCACCTAAAATTTCGTGCCTAAAGTGACAATGGCACTTATATACAAAAATTATTAAAATTCCTTCCACGTGGATAGGCCCATCCTAAATAGAAAATTATCATCAACATCAGAATTAGAAACAACATTAATATCAACATCTTATAAGACTTCATTTGTCAAATTCATCCTCTTCATAAACAAAGATCTTATCAATAATAATCTTACATGATTACATGGAGATAGCCTCAAAACTTATTTCCAAAGGATCAAATATCCCATAATAAATAGAATCCTTGAAATCATTAACTACAATTGGAAAGGCCTTAGCCTCCATGATCAATGAATCATTAAACCCATAATTAAACATGTACATAGAGAATCTCATGACATTAGGCACAAACCATCTACCAATGAACATAATTATGTTCATGAAACTTTTACAATTTTTGAGAAAGTCTCATCTTACACTGAAATAGGATCTATTTATGGTCCTTATAAGGACTGTGTTTCCACCCATCTTCTTGTTAATTCCACCCATCTTTTCCACCATTTTGAAATTACATCTCCCACACTCATCAATTGGGATCGATAAGTCACTTATTATGAACCTTATTTCATAATAATCAAATGATTTTAGAATTAATTATTATAATCTAGATAAAATATCATAAAGCAACATCAACATCGAACAATATGATAGATTAAAATCCAAAATTAGTATCCCCTAGTGAAAACCTCCTTGAGGCACTATGGGACAATTTAAATTAACATCAAAATTGAAAATCAAGGTCCTTTAGTGAAAATATCTTTGAGACATTATCAAGCCTAAATAAAAATCAAAGTATATAAAATCAAGAAAATGAATCCCTTGGTGAAAACATTTTTAAGTCACCAAGGGATGAATCATTTTCTCTCACTCCTATGTTACCATAGTTGGAGGATAATTACAAATCATAAGTTTCAAACCTGGTCATTATAATTGAAAATATCATGAACATCTAACTAGTGGATACTCTCAGTCTCATAGAATGTGACATTGTTAGTCACAATCCCCCTTCACATCATGATCACATCCCACTTCCAAATCATTTACATAATCAACAAACATCTCCATCTAATATGTCTTCTACTTCACCATCCTTGGCAACCCCTTTTATCATAGGGTAACTAATGACATCTCGATAAATTTGGAAAAAGATAGTTTAGAAATCAATAAAGTTCATGATGATGTCATTAGAGTACATGCCTAAAGGATCCCATACTATAACAATAAATTAAAAATTAAAAAATAAAAAGATAAAATAAAAATAAAAGAGAGATAAATAATCCATCCAATGGTTAATACCATGCTTATGGAACCTTGGAAAAGTACCATGATGAAAAGTAGTTTTTAGCATCATACATAAATAATCTATTGTCTAAAAGTACCTCTCCACCTAGGGTTAGCCCCATTTCCATATAAATATTTTTTCCTACACATCCTTTCCAAACCATATTCAACGATCCTTATCCATCCTAAACATTCTACATCATATTCATATCCATATTATTGTACCCATCCTTTCTTCCTATTTTGACCTTGATATAGAACTGGAATAAGTCTTGAGATTTATTCTATGAACCATCTTGACTTAATCCTATGAATGACACTTTGATGATTATATAGTTGGTTCCCACATGACATGGTCCTTGGAGATCCCTAATCTATTCCTTGTCATCACTTTCAATATTATTTAACATAATCTTTAATATGTTCCATCTATTATCATATCCCATCTTGGTGCTAGAACAAGTTTTCCCTTTCTTAGTATCCCTTGCCCATACACCAAAAAGTCCAAAAGCATCAGATAAGCCAAAATCATAAAATATCATAAAATCAAAAAAATCCAAAAACATTAAAAAATAAGAAAAGGCCAAAAATTCCTAAAATATATCTAAATCCAAAAACATTTGTCTTGTCCTAAATTTGGTTAGAACCCTTGATCCAACAGTTCTATCTTTTCAAGATATGCATTCCCACATCTACCATGCTTGGGGTAAATCATCAATCTAGATTTTTTGAGATGTGTCCTTCCAAAATACATCCTATTTCATGTATCTTTTATTTGGGGAACCATCCAATTATCAATATCATTGAGCCTTCACACATGGAGTTTTACTTGATTAATGATAAGATGTTTTCTATTTTTTTAATTTTCATGTTTGTGTGTTTTTTTGCATGCTTATTTATTTAATTTTCCTATTGTGCCTTGACTCAATCCATATGTATGTGATAATAGAGTTATAATTATTTTTAAATATCATGGTGCCTCTTATCATGTGTTTATACTTAAGTCCATCCATTAACCCATGGCAATAATGGCATCATGATATTTCCATATCATGGTGCATTTATGTTATTTGTTTATTGGATTGAGAGGAAATAATTATACACATTATTATCAAGTCATCATTATGTTTTATATCATGGTGCATACTATTGTGTGAAAAATCAAAAGTCAAGTTGTAAATTATGTGGATACCATGTTAAAATGGTAGATATCCCTTTAAAAAAATCTAATCCAATCATCTTATCCATGTTCAAAAAAGTCAAGGTCAAATAATTTATTCATATCCATCATTCCACATCACATTATTCCTTTATTAGGAGAAATAAATGACCTTAATTCTATTCAAACTATGTAGGTAGTGCTCAATCACATGGAGTTTCTGAGGTCACTCAGCCATTCTTTTTCTTCTTTCCATATACATTCCCATTCTTGTTATTTTTCTCCATCATTTATTAACTAATTATCCATGTATAATCACATAATTCTTGAATCATTATTGTATCACTTGTGGCATCCTCATGTGCCAATTTTGTTTTGGTTGATTCATCCTTTGAATGGTCATTTTACCATCTACACATGTATTTACATCAATCTATCACCTTCATATCATCCATTAGGGTCATCATATCACCCTTAATCTATGTGATTGGTTAAATACTTAATCTATGTTAGTCAACAAATCTATCAATCAGTCATTCATCCATCCAGTCCATACTCACACATTTTCCCCACTCAGGGTAAGTAAAGTTTGCATCTTTTTCATAGAATAAATCATTCCTAGTCCATGCCCATAATGTTTGGGGATATTTCATTCCCAAATCCACCCTATTTGGTGTAAATCAAAATGTGAAACTTATTTTGGTATGTATCCTCCCAAATCTACCTTATTTGGGTTAAATTAATCCATCGTCACTAAAACTCAAATCATGCAAGCCATATCTCAAGTGAGTTAAATGCATCTATCAAAATAATCCTTTCATCTTCATTCCTTCCTTTCTTTTTTTGAGAGCATAGCTATGTTCTTCATCTTTGTATACCCTCTTGATGGATCATAATCTATCAAATTATTTCAATCATCATCATATAACTTTAAAGAATTTTTTTATCTTATTATTTCTTTGAAAAATATTACTCCACCCATCATGTCTGACAATGCCCTTTTAAAGGGGGAAAAATGTAGACACCTAAAATTAGACACTTCATGTCAATTTTAACTATTTGCTTTTTTTTCACTAACATTGTCCTTAAATCATATAATTTTGTCTTATATCCACACTAACATCCCTAGTCTAACCAATATTCATCCCCATTTATTAATTAATCTCTCCTTCCATAACCATATTTAATCCCATAAAAATCACATCCTATTTCATTAGCTAATTAATCCAAATTAATTAACTAATCATTACCTAATGAGAAATTCCATAGATTATACAAATTAATATTTATCTAAATTCATAAATCCAATAAATAATCCCATTTTGACATCATCCCCCTTTTATAAGATAAATTAAATGCAAATATGTAAGTGTGCAAGTAAGAGATATGACATGTTGTTACATAATCCAAGCCTTCATTAGTGAATCCTATTACACATGCCAAACTTCTTATCACATAATAAATCATATACATTTATGAGGAGGAGCACTAATCCTCCACCATAAATCTCCAACCAAGATCAATGGCTCTCATCAATCAACCAAATCTATAAATAGAGGGTTTCTTCTCCATTCTCATAAGGTTTATTTTATGCAATGAAGTGTTGTTAATTTATGAATAAAATCTTAAAACCATGTAATCAAGCATCCAAACAAATAATTCATTTTAAAATAGAGGTGTTTTTGAATTTTATATGCATCTCAACTCACCTTTTCAACTATATCACATTCGAGCTCATCCAAAGTCACCAAGATAGCAAAGGTATAACAAGTGTTTTTTTCCAATTATAATTGCATTCATTTTGTCTTGTTCAATATAAGGACACATGTCTAGATAATTTACATATTTAAATTTTGTTTTTATTTATACTAATGAAATATTAACCTTTGTTTCATGATGTTATAAATGTTATGAGTTATTGTAAGTAAACTCGACCAGTGGAAGCTATTCTTCCCATTTATACTATCAGTCCATGTAATAAATCCATAATCAATATTCCAAAACATTATTTACTCTCTAAATTTTCCCATAAATTTATGGGTGGTATTTATAGACATAAAATAACATTTAAGCTAAAATAGTGTACTTCTGACCACCCTTTTTACACACTTAGATCATGACCTATTCTAGGGACTTTTAACCACTTTCTTTCACCTTATGCATATAATAATCTATCTTATAAGTTGATTAATTATTTAATAATGTCCCTAATTATTGGGAAAATAGTGGAATACCACATTTATACTATTCATTATCCTTAACATAGTTGTTTGTCCTTATTGGATGATAACATCCCATTGGACATGAGCGCCCTGCTTGATTGTTCGAACCCACCAATATTGTTTTCCCACCAAGTAATGGTTATTTTCTGAAATTTAAAGTTATGAAAAGGTTGTGATATTATTTTTATAAGCACCATCTAAAGGAATTCCAAAACTACTATTATAAAATCATATTTCAAACCATTTTTCACACAAGGGACTTCACTTATAAAAGCATTAGAATTCTAATTGCACATTGAGATAAAAGTCCATATTTCTCATAATTATGATTATATACATCCATAATATCCTTTAAATAATGTTTGAATATACTTCTAAGGTCATAATTCATAGTTGAAGCACTTAGTCACACTAGGATTTCACCAACATCTAGCATTTTGTATTATTTTCATGCATACCACCAAAAATGGGACAACTACATGAATTTTGATCCCACTTTGAATTATTGGTATATATGAATCACTAAAAATAGTGGGTTTTTAGGTAAATCACAACTTCAACCATTAACCCCTTTTAATTTCATGATTTGCATCTATATTCCTATGTGAATATTTAACCTTAAATTGAGATGGTTCAATATAGTATAGGGTTAAGAATATATAAATGAATAATCATGAGGGTGATAAATATATCTATAGAAATCCAATTAATTTTAAAACTCAAATAGAAAATGTGTTGAATTTAAATGCTGAGACATACTAAAAATATAAAGTACATATATTGATTGATATTGTAATAAATTAAAAACTTGAGTACTTAGTTGCTTGATTGTGCATGTGTAGATATGATATGGAATATAATAAAATTTGATTGGATCAATATTATAAATCAATCATCATATTTTATAAATATTCATTATGTGGCCTTAGACACTTGCATTAGATTTAGATATCCATGTTGATGTTATTATCTAAGTTGGATGTAGGTGTCTAGTATATAATATTTATTAGATCTAAATGTATCTACCAAAAACCTTATGTGTTTTCTTTCACCTTTAATTTAGTATGTTTATATATCACACATAGGCTATCGTTCTTCATCAAATGATCAAGCCCTAGTTTCCTCACCCTTAAAATGACAATGGGAAAAAAGGTTAATGTGTACTTAGTGTCTAGATTCCCCAATGACCCCTCTATTAATGGGCATTTATTACATATCCAATACCTAAAATAGGGCCTCAAAATTATTTATTTATCCCCTAAATGTTGATTTATGTGTGAATAATGATGAAATGTGTGATAAGCAAGTACATAGAGTGACCTAGCTTGTAACTTCATAAATATGGCTCATGGAATGTTCCTTCAGTAATGTAGATCTATAGATGGGTTGTCCCTATGATTTATATTGAAATGGAAAAGTATAAGGAATATTTATTTAGTTGAATTCTTGATTGAGTGCTTTTGGTAAATTGCCTTATGAGTTTTTAGGCCTTTACTAGGTGAGGAATGAATGTGGGTTGATATTTTATATATACCAATCCATTTTGTAAATACCTCATATTGAAACACTTAGGTAGACCATAGCAATAAATTTAATTTACAAGTTTTATGACTTAGGGCATTGGAAACTTAGTTTGTCACAAAACACTATCATCAATATAGGCATCTAGTTAGGATGCAAGTGTCTGCAAAGCTAGAAAATAGGTGCAGGTCCAAAATTTGAAAAGGATGATAATAAGTATATTTATAGAATTTTTATTACTATAAAAGTCTTGGTCATCAATAACATATGGTTAGACTTAGAGATAATCACTATGCACTAGAGATAGCAAATGTGATCCTTTCAATAGTGGAAAGGTCTAGGAACTAAAGGTTATATCCATAAGATATACTTTATAAGTATATAAGAATGAGGTGATATATAATTTAGTTTTAGTGTCTACTTCCCCCACCCTTTTAATATATAAATGAAATTTATAGTGTAAAGGAAAATAAATGTGTACTTGGGTGTGTATAATACACCTTATCTTTATATGAGTCCCACTTGAGTGCTTTGATGGTGACTAACCTACAATAAAGAGAATGTTACACTATATAATTAATGCATATAATATGTAATTAAAATAATTGGAAATGTTTAAAATTAAAGAGAGTAAATTTAGGAATACACTTATGTATCAATTTAACCATCTTGTCTTTTGTAAATTTGATTTGTAAATATGTTTCATTATGAATATTTGAAACTAATATTAGGACAAATGTAAAACCTACAATTACATATATATAAATATTGGAGGACAAAATGACCCTAATTTGGATAAAAGATGAGTTTCCACCTAACAGTTGAGGTTAACTCAACTATACAACTCAATCATACTTATAACCTAGTGAGTGTGAATGATCCAAGTTAACTCATATTATAAATTTGGTGAGGGTTATGATTTGTTCACTCCCTCCTATAAAATTGTTAATATTGAGTGATGTAATCACCTCAACCTTTCGAGAATCAAACCAACTACTATAATATATTAGCTCAATAATATTTCATAAAAGTCCATCCTAGTGTATGTTAAATTCCATATAATTATTTAAAATCTAAACATTGATTTGATTTTACAATTTAATGTGTTTTTTAACGTGGCATATGCATCTTATATATGTCTCAATTTGAAACATAAGTATAATAATGGTAATAATGTATAGAATGTTTCCACAAATGTGTATGTAAATCATATAATTATGTAATATGTGTAATTTGAAATTTTTATAAGTGTGGAAAATCATGTTTCCATGACATGCCCCCACTGAATATAGAGAATCTAAGAATTGGTGTAAGTGTGGAGAACATGTTTCCATAACATGATCCCACTATAATTTAAAAATGATTATGAATTAATATGTGTATATTTCATGCCTTTTTTTCATGCCCCCACTAAAATTTGAAGCTATGTAGGTGTAAAATCTATGCCTATATGACATGATCCCATTGATATGCCCCCCATTTTTAGGTGAAGGGAAGTAAAAACTAGTAGTTAACTTACCTCAAAAGGATAAGATAATTGTATAATATGTGTATGGATGATGTAACATATTTGATAAACATGTCTAGGTAAATATATCATTAAATCATGTTGAATGTGATTACATCAAGCCTTAATATGCATGATATAGATCATGGCCATGCATAAATAATAAAAATACATGCACAATAAGCAATCAATCATACACATAAGATTACTCAAAATAAAATCAAAATAAAATGGTCCAAGGAGACCTCAAAAAAGGGTAATACTAAAATGATACACAATGAAAGAGACTTGACTTAGTCAAATGTCTACAAGGGAAGTAATGACATATTAAAATCTCCATACAATAAGCAATGACATATTCAAATGTTAAAGGGAATAAAGGCATAAGTTACACACAAAATGGATCATATTCAAATAATAAAATAATAAATACAATAAAAATAAAGGCAAGACATGTAAATAAGTGCATAAATGAAAATCATGTAGCATAAACAACTAACATAGACATATCATACTAGCCCCTAAATATATATGTTAGCAAAAATGTTAAGTACATAGAATATCAACTGCATTGTGAAAGATATAAGCATGTATAAAGGCATGTGTAACTATATAATATTAAACATGATAATGGAAAATAATCATAGAATAGTTTAACCTGGGTATATTATGATCATAGAAGTAGGTGCCCCAAATGTCCATATTAAATTATTAGAGGGAAGGCCCAACATCTAAAAGTACAAAGATCATGTACTTAGGTATGATTTTATCACACTCAAATGATGTGTGAAACATATGTGTATATATAAAGGAATGATATTATATCTACCAATATGGATCTAACAACATAGATGCCAAGGAGCTAATAGAACATGTAAATGTTGAAAATATTTTTGGATTTTTGAAAGTTTTTATTTTTTTTATTTTCATAATAATTGATTAAATTTTTTATGTACAAGTAAATTTGTTACTATAATCAAAGATGATAATGAAGGAGATGCCTCTATGAAGGTTAGGTATCATGTGTGTCATATCCATATGTTGAATAATCAATATCATCAGGATCATACTAATCTTATGTGGTATTAAGATAATACCAATACTTTATGTTATTAGTATAGGAAATATTTAACTTATTATGTTGTTATTGAACATGTTATGTGTTGATTTGATAATATACATATGAATAAATAACTTATATTATGGTTGTGCATTTTCTAATATGTCATTCTGTGTATCTATGTGTACCTCAAATGTTAATACCTTATGATCATCCTAAACTATATGGTTTTCATTACCTTTATCTTCATTTAGTTATGCTATTTATAGATATGGATTTAATTATTATGTACTATGAATTTATGTATGAATAGATCATATGGTAAGGTATCGATCAGATCAAAATGAGTTTTTCTCAACTATGCATCTGTCATAATTGTATTAGGAATAGTACCATCACTATCATAATCATTTGGAATTGTTCCCAATTGTCATTCAATATATACCAATAAAGGGAGATCAAATTGTTTACTTTTTGGTGTTTTTAATATCATTAGCTCCTTTGGTAATTGTATATCACTTTGAATTTTTAAAACCTTTGGTAATTCTATTTACTTTATTCATTTGTTCATTTGACCCTTCTCTTACTTTGAATTATATTTTGGTAACCATATTTAAAGGTTTTTAATTTATGTCTTAGGAGAAATACTCATAATTTGAGTGGATTTATTTAGTGATGTATCAATGATAGGATCACTATTATATTTGAGAATTTGAATTTTGTTCTTTAATACAAAAAAAATTGTATGATGCCCATGCATTTTATGATATACAGAATAGTAGTTGGATATGTTATAAAATGTAAAGGAGGTAATTTAATCACTTTGTTTCAAATTATTTTTCTTATTATTTCACTTGGACTCTTACTATCCATTTAATCACTTTTTGATTCACTTGTTTTAAATGTATTTTATTTTAGCTTTTCATTTGGCTAAGAAACATTTTTGGGTATAACATTTCTAGATAAAGATACAAAAACATGATTAAAAGTAGCATATGTTGGATTTTTCATTTATAAAAACATGATTAAAAGTAGCATATGTTGGATTTTTCATTTATATAATATTAATTTGTAACTCTTTCAATAAATTACTTATACCATTGATTTGATATTTTAGGGATTCACAAGCCCAAACCTTAGGTAAATCTGATTGAACATATAGACATATACCATCTACCTTACCCCTTAAAGGAGGGATAGCATGGACCTAGTTAGAGGGATGGTATCTGCCACCCTAATTAGGGTTATATGAAGGAATAAGTTCTTATTTATCCATATTAAACTTGATTTTAGGATAATAAATTCTAATTTTTGAAATAAATTATAACAACTGAAAAATAAAAAAACTCTAGAGCACACTAGGAGTTGCATGGAAAGAAACATAAATCAAGTTAACCAGATGTTTAAACCTAAATAAAGATATGGTATATGGTTAATAATATAAAATTTAATAATCAAAATGGTGATAAATTGATCTATAGTAGGCTAATTAGTTTGCAAACCCAGATAAACAATGTAATGAATTTAAATGTTGATATATGCTAAAATAGAAAGTACAACTATTGATTGATATTATAATAAATTTCAAATAAGATTAATTTTTTGGTTTAATATGTATGTACATATCTAATATGGAATATAATATAAGTATACTATATTACGATTATAGATCAATCATCATATTTTAGAAATTTTCATTTTGTGGCCTCAAACACTTATATTAGACCTAGATAGTTACGTTGGCATTGGTGTCTGAGTTAGATGCACATGTCCAATATAAAATATTGAATACATATAAATGTGACCACCTAAAACATTATTGGTTTTATGTTTCCTTTACTCTAGTGTGTTTATATCTCATGCACACATTGTCACTTCATCAAATGATCAAACCCTAGTTTCCTCACCCTTTGATTGACTATGGTAAAAATGGGTTAGTGGAAACATTTTTTTGAACTACCCTAAATAACCCTCTATCATTGGGTAGTACCTACATACCTAATAATATATATAGGGCCTTATACTTATGTATATCTCACGTATATGTTGGTTTATGTGTGCATAAAGATGCTATGTGTGATAAACAAGTACATAGAGTGACATAGCTTGTAGTTTAGATAATATGGATCATGGAATGCTCCTTCAGTACTTAAAACCATTAGATGGGATATCCATATGATTAATATTAAAATGGTAAATAATATGGTAGCTTTACTCGAATGATTGAGTTCTTTTAGTAAGTTACCTTGTGAGTTGCTAAGTATTTTCTAAGTGAGTAATGAATGAGGGTTGATCATGTATATATACAAATCCTTTTAGAAATACCTCACATTAAATCAAATAGGCCAACCATAATGATATATTTCATTTTAAAATTTGATGATATTAGGGTAATCAACACAGTTTATCATAAGGCATTAGCATTGACATAGGCATCTGGGTGGGATACAAGTGTTTAGGAAGTTAGAAAGTGTGTGTTGTTATAAAACTTATAGAGGATCATAATAAGTAGGTTTATAAAAAAATTAGTAGCATATAAGGCTTGGTAATCAAAATAACATATGGTTAAACTAAGAGATAAGTAATAAAAACTAAAGATAGTAAATTTGAGCCTTTCAATAGTGAGAAGGTCTAAGAAATCAATAATATGCCCATGAGAAGTACTTTCCAAATATACAAGACTAAGGTGATATATAATTTAGATTTAGTGTCTATAGTAATTGAGTTAGGGTTTCAATAAAATCAAGACATACATATTTATCTTTTCATTAGACTAGGATCTCTCACATAGTCTGTATAATAAATAGGCCAAGATGCATAGAGCCTACAAATCTCACATTCCTATTATCTTATCGACAAAGCTAGTATATCTAAAAAATATTTCCACTAGTGTTGTTAAATTATGGTGTTATTAAATAGGAACCCTTCCAACTCCTATTTTAAGTCTGCACATAATCAACATAGTCCCTTTGTTAGTCTTATTTATGGAAATAGTGTGCATCTCATTTTTCTAGCTAAGTTTATATTTTTCTTTTGTACTTTTCATATTTAGTATATTTCCTAATGTTGTAAGTTTAAAATTAGTTTGTATCATTTATTGAATATTTTTAATAGTCTTATTTACATAATAGTTTGTCATACTAACTAATCTATTTCTTTAGTTTTCCCAAATTTGATAAAACATATTGGTGAACTAGTCTCCTAATAATGGAAATCCTTAACCATAGATGTTTTTAGGGTTAATATCCTTCTTTTTTATTTTTTTAATTTCAATTTTAAAATTTTTAAATCTAATAAATTATTTAATAATTGAAATCCTATATAATTTTATTTATTCTTTCATCTAAGTTATGAAACACATTTCTCTCTAACTGATTTAACTTTATAGGGTTTATGGAATGTAAGCCCTATGTTGTTAAAGGGTCTGAGTATAGTAAATCAGGGTATACAATATGAAATAAATGTAGCCATTGATTTGTGAAAGAATTGAAACCATTTATTTGTGAAATAACTGAGCAAATCTAATATTTCTAATAATAGCAATAAATGACACAAATTAATACTTAACTAGAAACTACCTAAGATCAAGGATAAAGAAGTTGAAAACTAGTAAAAGGGTTGGTTTTAGTGTCACAAATAGGATCCAAGTGTCAAAAACCTTCTTTGACAATAGCACTACACCTTGGAAAATAGTATTATGGTGCTAATGTCCATTTTTGGTGCTAATGTCCATTTTTATTGCTAATGTCCTTTGTGTAGTAACCGATTTATACTTCTAAGAGCACTTTTGCCTAAGTCTACCAAGCATATTATTGTGCAAACAACATTGCTTCATTATTTTTGACCTATTTTTATTTATTTTGTATGAAAACCCTAGACCTCCATGTGATTAGGTCATTCGATTAGCATAATTAATAAATATGTGGTGTTATTTAGGTAGGTTAGAAATACTCAACACCCCATTGTGATGAGAATTTATGGTTACAAATACTTTAAGGAGGGATCAAGCCTAATGTATTTCCCCAGACCTAAGTGTTGGTGCAAGTGTAAATGAAGCTAGTATGAATTCTAGTTTGAGTACTTTTAGTGAGACTTGAGACTGGAAATCTATGTATTTTAAACATACGATGGTTGTAGATGATTATATTCATAAGTAAAATAGAATAGGTATTAATAAACTTGATTGTGTATAACTTATTTTGATCTTGTTTTTGTATATTTGCATCTAATTTATATATACTGATTAAAGGGATAAAATTCATGTATATATATATATAGTGATATGGTACTTGTGCAAGGTTTGAAATAGATCTAGTCCAACCCTAGGTGTATTTAAGATTGGAAATATATCTATTGGGACCAAAAAGAGGTAAAAGTACAATAGCACCCAAATAGGACACTAGCATTGTGGTGATAGTGTCTAGTTATGGCACTAATGTCCAAGTGGTAGAACCTGAAGAACTAGGGGAATGGATGCTTAATGAAATGTGTAAGACTAATTTTGAGATGTTTAGGGATGTGTAAGGCCCACATTAAATATGGATAAATGTTTAAATAGGCCCTAAGATAGGTGTAGGTCTATGTTAGAGATGGGTGGTATCAAGTAGCACTATTGTTACTCAAGTAACATTTTAGATGACTACATTTGCCCCATGTATTTTAGAAGTATAGAAAAGTAAAATGAATAGGATAAAGGAAAGGAAATGTACCTAGACTTAACTAAGAGGGAAATCTCATGAATATGAATCTAAGTATGTGAAGTTTGTTCCATTAAATGTCTTAAAAATTAAATTTATATAGATCATTCTTTACTCAAAAGATAAGAAATAGAAAAATGAATGAATACACCTCACTGGGTATGCAAACCAATACATAAACCTAGTGAAATATTATGTATCTAGTGATAAATTGATGAATAGCTTGGACTAAGTTGAATCGATTACTCAATTCCCATGTCTGGATAGATCAAGAACTCAAGATGGCCTTTAATCCATTGTTGTTCACCCATGTTCACTAGATCATGACCTCTAAATAGTTTAGATTGGACTAATGGCTTGTCCAACCCTCTTATGTAGGTGGATCAAGAACTCAAGTAGACTATGACTCCATCATTTCCTACCCATGTGTAGTAGATGTATCTATAAATGAATTACATAATGTAACTAAAGCTATATTATTGTAAACAAAACTATATATAATAGTTTTGCAGACACTTAGTAAATCTAGAAATAAAATCAACCTAGGGGCCTCTTGGGAATTTAGGTATGTAGCTCAAGGATACTTAGTAATGTCAAATACTATAGATAGAGTAAGTCATTAATCTGCTACATAACTAGAACATGGTGTCTATTATGTACAGTGTAGAGAATAACATGGAGTTTTCCATTGCATCTTTTCAATTGTTGCATAAGTGACCATACAATAATAATGTACCATGCACATGCCTCCAAATATGATATCTAAGCATATGGATTCTAGATTTAGTTGTAATAATATTTATCTGAGTATATGAAATTGAAATGGGAGTGATCATGTCATGCATGATGCCACCAATTTAAACAAACTGGGATGATTTTATGCAAAACTAAGTAAAAATTGATAATATGTAATTAAATATATGAAAACATGGACTATAACTATTTTATCTTTTTATTAATTATAAAATGTCCTCTTTGTATGACTATTAGACACTACTACCATAACTTAGATAGTAGCATTGTGGTGCTAATGTTCACTTTTGATGCTAGTGTCTAGCAATGTTGTTTTTTTACCAAACTGACTCCAATCTCTATCTGACTATTTTCCACTATGTTTTTTTAAAATCAAGCTCTGTATTTTATGCCTATATAATGGAAACTATACTTTAAGTGAATTTCAGTGGCCTAATCTCTATGACAAACCTCTATGAATGCCTCCATTTTTAAGGGGATTTATTGAACATGTGTAATAAATTTCCCCAAAATAAAAATCTCTACATGATATGCGTTAGTTTGGGCATATATCATATCTACATAATAAACCAATAAAATGTGTATACATGACACCAAAATGTAATATAATATGAGCATAAGTTGGTAATGTATGATGTATGTTAGATCTATCATTCACAAGGTTATCAAGATATATATAATAATGTAAGCATGTGTATGGATAGAAAATTTGAGTAATAAATTGAGTAACTACCTAGGGGGATGAGGCATGATGTCCATCAAGGCACCCAAGTAGTAAGGAGAGATGCATGAGTTCCCTCATGGCATATAAAACTGAAGTGTGTAATAGGAAAGAGACAAGTGTCATGGCCATGATGCATACATTAAAGCATACATACAATACACATGAGGCACATAAAGTAGGCCAAGGGGACACAATATAACGGACATGAGCATATGTCACTAAATCTAAGAAATAAATGCATGTAAAGACATGTTTAAATATCCACATATACAAACATCAAGCAATTTGGTGTGGAGCCACATGGAAGGACATGTTCAAATTATGGCATATATAATCAAGAAGGAACAAACAAAGACATGGGCACATTTCCAAATCATACATACAATGAAATGAAGAGGTGTAGAGTCATAGAATAATGACATATTCAAATGCCCTCAAATATATGTATATGTATAGATACATAATAAATTATAAACTAATAAATCTAGAAATGAAAGTATGCATGAATATGTGGTTCAAATTTGTATAAAAGCAAACATGTACATAATTGAGTCTACATTAGTAGTAGTCGAAAAAATATCTATGTAGTATCTAATGATCAATATCAAGATATAAATAATGCTAAATATATGATATATAGAGTATATAAAGATGTAACATGGTACTCATAACTATGTCTAAGATTGCCCTAAATGGGTGAATGCGTTAAATGAGGAACCCGTGTATGTGCCCTCAATGGATAGATAGTAACAAATATGGATCTGTGTGGTGGACCTGATTCTTATAATAATATGCATACACTCAAAAATAACAAGTGAAGCATGCATTTATGATAAAAATAACTAAACTAATAGGGATAACATATGTAGTACCTAGAAAGTCTAATAAATGTAAACATTAAAATGTATACAATCTATAATTTGAGTTTTTTGAGAAAAATATTTGAATGTTTTTGTGTTTTTGATATATTATATTATTTTTATATTTACTATATATAATATATGTACAATTAATCATTAAATAAAACTCTATACAAGGATAAAGATTAAATGGGACTATGTCTAAGTAAGGAGGAACACACTAAATAATGAGTCTCGAGAGAGACCTAACCCTTAATGGATCCTATGTCAAAAAAGAGGAATGGTGACCCCTCATGAAGTGTGATGGATGTATTATGACTGGCTTGAGTTATAGTGTGAATTTAAATATTGTTCATTATCATTATCTTGGTAATCATAAAAATTATGATTTCTCCGCTCATCATTATCATCTTGATTTTAAACTAGTGGAATATTAGTGTTGACTTCTAATGTATCTAGATGAGCATAAGGAATTACCTCATACTATGGAATTGATTTTTTAATATTTTCTATGATTATACCTTTTGAAAATGTGCTTATTATAGGCATATGGTGCTTTGGAGGCTCTTTTTTTAGAAAGCCTCTTTTGAGAATGTTTTTTGTCTTAGAATGATTTTAATTTTGTAACTGATGTGGTTTTTCCTTTTGTAATATGACATTTGTATGTTGATAATTTTCCTTGTTAAACTATATCTATGAATGATTTGCCTTACTATGTTCTATAAATTATAAACCTTGCTAACCAACATTATCAACTGCTAAAATAGTAGTGATGCCTTGAGCATGCTTTCCCAAACCTTGACCATGATAATAAAATTGTTGTAAATATTTTTCACCAAGCCCATATTAATTTGAAAGTGGTACCTCCTTATGAATAGGTATATTTTTATATTTTACTTTCCTTATATGTGTTTTTTGTATTGTTTATTGATCTGATCTTACTTTGTGAATCTTTTAATGTTCTAAGTTATTTTTTGGTAACCACTTTTGTACTATTTCTAAATTTGAACCTTTGTAAAAGTGTACTTGTGCCATTGTATGTTGTTTGTATGATGTGTCACTATTTTATTCATTTATATCAATTACCTATTATACTTTAATTTTCAATGCTAAACATGAATTGGTGTGGTGCCCATCCATTCTATGATATGCACAATAATATATGGATCTCCTCCCTAGATGTTGAGGAGGTAGGTTCATCAACTTAGATTTAATAATTTACCTTAAAATCTCACTTGAAATTCTATTTTAACTTTGAATACTTTTCAAATCACTAGTTTTAGATGCACTTTGTTGTGATGTTTGGTTTTGATATATAGCATTGATTGCCACAAATTGAGTAGGTGAAGATGCATATACATGATTGACACTAGCATGACCTAGAGGATTTTGTCTTATTATTTTATTTTATAATACTATAATATTTTAATGTAATATTTGATTTTTATTTTTTAAGTATGAAATTAACTTGATCATACTAATAATTTGATGACTTAGAGTCTCATAAGTGCAAATGTAGTTGCTTTTGATTGAACATGTAGGCACACATCATGTAGAGAAGAGGTGGAGGTGTGGATAAAATGAGTATATACATATGAAATAGTAGTATAGGTTGACTCATCTCTTAGAGGAGTGATATAATGGACCTAGTTAGAGTGAGATTAGTTATCACCCTCGTGGAGATGAGAAGGATAAGGAGAATCTTCTTTATCCATGAAATTTGTTAATGAAACTTATAATAAGGATGCTAGGGTAGAATAGATTATGTCAAAAACACTAACACAACCACTAAAAAAATGAAACAAAAGGATATAACCCCTAATACAATCTAAGGCTATGATTTTTGCACCATTTGAAGTAAGTCAGGTTCACCAAAGGATTTAAATTTTTAGGGTTTATGGAGTGTAAGCCCTAGGTTTTTAAAGGGTCTTAGTAAAATAAATTAGGCTATAAAATATTCAATAAATATATCCACTAATTTTTGAAATAAGTAAGTAAATTTGATATTTCTAATAATAAAAATGAATGACACAAATGAATACTTAGCTAGAAATTGCCTGAGATGAAGGGTCTAAAAGTTGAAAAATGGTATAGGAGTTGGTCTAAGTGTCAAAAATAGGAACCAAGTGTTGGAAACACTCTTATAAAATATCTTCCTACCTTGGATAGTAGAGACATGGTACTAATATCCACTATTGTTGCTAATGCCCTTTATATAGTAACTAATCTACATTTTTTGGAGCACTTGTGTCTGAGTTTGTCAATCCTATTCTTATATAAACAAACCCTACTTTTTTTTCTATGATCTATTTTGACTAATTTTATATTAAAAACCTACACCTCGATGTGATTAGTGAATTTTATTATCACAAGTAATAAATGTGTGGTGTTAGTTGGGTAGGCTATACATCCTCAACATATTGATATGATAAAAGTTGCCTACATACCAATATTCTAAGGAGGGATCAAGTTCAATGTAGATATCCCCACCTAAGTGTTGGTACAAGTACAAGTGAAACTAGTATGAATTCTAGTTTGAGTGAGGCTTAAGATTAGAAATCTATGTATTCTGAGCTTAAGAGGGTTATAGATGATTGTATGAAAAAGTAGGGTAGAATATGGATTAATAACCTTGATTGTGCACAACTTGTTCTAAGATTATTTATGTGTATTTTCATCTAATTTTTATCTAGTGAATAATGTGCTAAAATTCATGTATATATACTAATATGATGCTTGTGTAGGTTTTTAATAGGTCTAGGTTGACCCTAGATGTCTTTAGGATTGAAAAGATATCCATTGGTCTAAAAAGAGGGAAAAATAATATCAACCAACTAAGACACTAGTGT